>JAJHSJ010000007.1:84205479-84453457 GCA_021015155.1 Magnolia officinalis
AGATAAATTAATAAGTTGATTTGTTTATTGGATTTGGTCGTTTGTCTTTTGCTCTACTAATATTGTTGTTATTTATATATTTCTTATGTAACTATTCTTCAAACGTTTTTTTTTTTTTCCTTTATTAGACGGTTATGACAACTGAGGCGTTGCCGTTTAAATCTTTCTTTTATTGCATTTCTCACTTTGACTGTTCCTCTTTTCTCGGCCAACTCTATTTCCATCAGTCATGGTTTGCTCTTCGACCGTATTTTACTTCTGGATGCCTCGGCTATGCTACTTTGTCTGTCACTTGATAACATGCTGCATTAAATTGATGCTAGTTATGATTTCGTAAAAAGCTATCCAAATATATCAGAAAATCTTTTCATACACATCCTATCTCCCATGCAATGTCACATGTCACCTTCCTATTAGTTTTTCCTGAAATAATAAAAAATAAGGTACACTAGAAATGACTAGTCATTACAATAAAAATGTTTAATTATTAATCAAGATAATTCATTTAATAATATCATTAGAAGAAGGGACGGTGCAAGAACCTTATTGATCTAATAATTTATTTCTTAAAATAAAGTCAATTTGTTATAACTGTCCATTCTTTATTAACTATATGTCACATGATTAGAATAATTAAATCAAAGTGCGACTTTAGAATCATGACTATACAAAGTAAGATTTATCTAGTGAACGTTTGAAACTGTGATGGGACCTATTTTGTTTCTTTTCTTAATTTTGACTGTCTATATTTCATGCTATTGATCTATCTCTATGATTAGCCAATTGCCATGATCTTTAAATCATGGCTTCCTTTATCTGCATAAACAAATGAATAGTTCATATTCACAGTTGCATACACCATATATTTATTTATTTGAATAAAACCCGTTCATAAGTTAACACAGACACGATCTAAGGGAAAACAAAAATATCAGCTAGATCAAAGCTTCTGTGGCCCAAGAGGTTTTTAACGGTAAGCGTTCAATCCCCACTGTTTTTACTATTTTTTTGTGGCGGATCTACTCGAGCTTTGGATGTTGAAAAAATATTGATTTTTAAATATATTTTAATAATAAAAATAATATATATAATATATTATTTTGTTTGAAAAATACCGTTTGTAGGTTTTTTGGGAATAGTCCTACATGGAAAAGGGAAGAGAAAAATCTGTGGTTTAAATGATAATAGTGGAGTATTATAATATTTACCTACCTAGTCCGTGGACTATGGACCTTACACACTGGAACACCCGCGCGGGGGCTCGGGCTCGGGCTCTGTCTCGGTCTCGGGCACGGGCACTGGCACGAGCTCGGTGCGAGGGCGTAGGCATGTAAGGCAGTGTGGCTATATAGGCGCTAGTGGCGCACTTTGCACTTCGCAGAGGGTTGCTCCCTTCGCGAATCGGAGCGAGACGTGTGCGAGTCGCGGTGCGACTAGTGACAAAGGCAGATGGTTGGCTGGACAAAAATCGAGAGGACTGAATGAGAGTCCCTCTTATTATATAGAGGTTGAAAATATAGTTGTTGCACAGATGTGTAACAGCTATGAACTTAATTGCAAGAAACTGTTGCCAACAGTCATAAAACGGCTAGCCTAACAGCTATAAAACGGTTAGCCAGCTCTCTCACAACAGCTATAAAATGGCTAGTTTACAACAGTCATAAAACGGCTAGTGAGATTTATGTCCCTGAACCATAACTCCCAGCCACCATAGCCTATAAAAGGAGGTCCTGGATGAGTTTCCAAACAATCTCAACTCACTCCAGCAAACCCATACGAACTGAGACAACCAGCCCCTCTCAACTAATATATTCTAGTGATTCCAGTAACATAGCAAGGCTTGAACCTTAGCTTGAAGAACAGACCGGCGGTGTGGTCTAGAACGGTTCAACTGAACCAGTGGCTGAAGATTTGAACTGACCAGCGCAGTGATAAAAACCACTTTTTTCTCTTTCTTTTTCTTTCTTTTGGAATTTTTCTCTAAATTGTAATATTGCTAGAAAGTGTGTAATCGAGTTCCATTTAGTGGGCCTTCGTGTTTGCTGAACGCAGACCCACATCAGGCTCGTCGTATCCTAGAAGTGATTTGCCTGTAACCTATCAGCATACTCAATTTACTTGAGTAGGGGCAAATAACGCTTTAAGGACAACGTTTTTCAGACGTGCTTCAGCCTATTTCTGATTATCGTGATATTTTTGGTTTCCATATTATACAAAAATTACATTAATTTGTCTAATTTCCAACATTTGATCTGCCTAGTTCTTTGGCTAGTGCCCTAAAATGATCTCTTCAAAATGAATGGACGGCCTGGATACAACACATACATCGTGGTGAGGCCCACATAAGTCGGTGACGTCACTTTTGTAGTGAATCTAGCCACTCAACCTGGCCTTAGCTAATCCGCCTCCCGGACTTGATACCATCTCTTTAAATACGATTATTTTTTTGGTCCAACGCATGTAACACATGGAGATAAGGTTTCCATATCAGCTGGTTAGATTATAAGAACAGTTCAGTTAGTAGATAAATTCCAACAGTTATATTAATGTAAAATCTAACCCGTCCAATAGATTAGCACCACAATTAGAATGACCTTATACGAAAATCAGCGCAGTCCGTTCATCAGGAAAACATACTTGTATGATGCTATTTATTAATGGCTATACATTGTTTTCAATGAAGTGGCCCACCTGATTAGCGGATATGAATAATTTCGGTGCAAGCTGATCTTTATGATGCCAACCAATTTTGGACAGGTTGATGTCTTATCATGCACATGAAAAGTTGGAAGTATTATGCTGGCTGGACGTTTTCCTCTGGTCCAGCCCGTTGGATTAGAGACCTTCTCACATATAAATGAAGGACGTGGATTGCGTCCTACCCCCGCCCGTCTCTAGCCCCGAACGGGCAGTTCTGTGGGCGGGCCCACCGTGATTTATCCGTTTATCCAATCCGTTCATCCCTTATATAATATTATTTTAGGGCATTAACACAAAAATGAGCCAGATCCAACGCTAAAATGGACCACACCACAGATGACTCATGCATTTAATGCAGCTGTCATTTAACGCTCAGTGCATTTAATGCAACCAAGCTTATTATTTGGTGTGGTCCACTTGAGCGTTGGATCTGTGTCATTTTTTCGTTCATGGCTTAAAATTATCTTAGAGAAGGGATGGACGGCTGGGATAAACAGATACATCACAGTGGGCCCACTCACTGAACTGCCCGTTCGGGGCTAGAGACGGGCGGCTTGGATGCATGAATGCCTTGATGCACGTGCATCGAAGTTTGTAAAATAACGTATTCAGGACATCCGTGCGTTGAACATGGTAGGCCACACCTTGTCGTTCGCCCTTGTGGCCATTCCAGTGGACGGACAGGGCTGATTTTTGTGCCAAGTAATCTTCACGGTGGGCCCATCCATTTTCATGGCACGGATTCCCTACACGCTTGGAATTTTGGCCTATTTTCCGGACCCATCGACGGTACATCTAATCAGAACAACGGTTTGGATGACAGTACGATGCCCCATACGAATCATGAGCTTCATCAGGCTCCATGGGATGGGAATACTCTCAACAGACTCAACACCTCTTCTATGAAGAAGAGCGTGCGAAACCCCTGTTCTGTGGGCCCACCACAATATTCGTGTGGCATCCAGTCCGTCCATCAGTTGCGGATCGGACCTGCACCCAATAATGTGACCGATGCAAAACTCAGGTACGAAACCCCACATGGGAAAGTGGGGATAGCCGCATGGGAACGCTTACCAAAGTAACCTTCCTAGGGCCCATCGAATTGTTTATAACAAATCCAAACCGTTCATCATGTGAGGAATATAATAATGAGTAGAAAATTCAAAGACCATCTCGATCCAAAACTCATTTGGGCTGAATTTAGAAGTGTAAATCCTAATTTTACATTTTTCCATTCTAAATAAAATTTAATCGATCTGAATTTTATTATTTACGATTAAAATGATGTTTAAAAACGTATGAACGGATTGGATTGCACATAAAAGTATCAAGATGTGCCCTACAGAGCTAGGATGTTGTAGGCGCTTCCTACAGCAGGTGTTAGGCGATTCCGGTCCAACTCCACGCTTGTTAATGATCAGGAACAGAACCCTGTGATTCCTTGTAAATTGTAATTCGAGCCAATCTAAACCATCCAAATTTCGGGCCCAGTTTCGACGCAAGTATATTATGAAAATGATCTTAAGTATAATATCATCCATTGAAATTGGGCAGTTGACAGTTTGAAGTCTAGCCATCCATTTGATGGCCACAAAGTGGATTGATGGAATAATTTTTTAAGTGAATCTTTATATTTTTGCTTCATTGAAAATTGGGCCAGAAATTTGAATGGTACAGATTAATCAAAAAAATCCTTGTAGTTGTAGAGTAGATCTATCACCAGAGTTTAAGAAATGGTTGGGGAAGCACATATTTTCTGTACAATGTTATCCAGTCCCTTATCCGGAGGAATTATATGATGATCCTCGAGCTGAGGATGTGCAAAATGTCCTCGACCCTGAGTTTGGACAAGTAGGCTCCACAGATCATCGATCCAAACCGTTGATATGATGATATCCAACATGATTATACCGTTGGAAAGATTTTTTCCAGATGGAAGTTAAAATCTACCCCCTCTTTGTTGAATGCGAACCGTTGATGTATTCTATTCAGTTGAACCTTAGAAATTTTTGGTGAATTCCGCATCAATGATATGGCCCATCATATCAACGGCCTGGATCACTAATTCATGATCTCACTTGTCCACACCAAAGGCTTGGCTTGTTTCGTTTTCCATTTTTGCATCACATGTATAGTAAACAGGCATTATTATCGTTTTCAGGTCCTTGTTTGAAAAGAAATTATGCTGTCAGTTTGTACAAGTGGGCCCCACATCAAACTCGACCCGAGAATCTGCGCATCATACTCGGGTTGTCAGTTTGTACAAGTGGGCCCCACAGCTGTGTGATCAAGACATTTTGGGCCGCACTGTGGAAGATCCTAGCACCATACATCCAGTGCCCAGAGCTGAGTGGAGCCCACATGAGTGTCATCGACAAATCCACTCCGTCCATTTCTTCTAAAAGACCATAATAGGACAGATATATAAAAATCAGGCAGATCCAAGACTAATGTGGTTCCTACATTTTATCTTAATGGTAATAACCCTATGAACGGTTTGGATGTCATATAAACACCATGGTAAGCTCAGGAATGTTTCAACAACGGTGGACGTTTCCATTCCCACTGTTTCATTTGGAGAGGCCCACCTGGGTTTTGGATCTGTCTTATTTTTTTAAAACTTTCATATTTCGGTCTTTAAAAACAGATTGACGGAGTGGATTTGTCAAGGACATCTCTGTGGGACCCACGCAGCCCCAGCCACAAGTATATCTCCCTCCGACAATCCGGTTCCGAGCAGCGGATCAGGTGTTACCCAGGAACACCTTAGTGGGCGTGTTGCCCTTACTGTGTGGGGTCCACCTTGATGAGATTTTGTATATCCACGCCGTCCATCTGTTTTCCATATTATTTTAGATGCGATATAAAAGTTAAGCAGATCCAAATCTCAGGTGGACCACAACATTGGAAATAGAGTTAAATGACCACTAAAAGCTTTTTGTTGGCCACGAAAGTTTTGGAAAGGCGGATGGTTGACTATGGGCCCCACTCGTACGAACTGAAAGCCCATCCTCGGGCCGAGGACCATTAGTTACTACCTATAAAAGAACTCATTGCAGAGAACTCCATCAGCTGTGGTTTGATCCTTGGAAATTTCTGAAATTTCGACCATCTTCCTTTTTCTGGAGATTCGTTGGCATGGCAACGGTTGTGAAGAGATTGGGAAGGAGAATTTCGATATCTGCAAGGAATTTCTCTTCTTCTTCTTCTTCTTCTTCCGTTTCTACTGCTCTTGAAGAGCAGAAGCAGCCACCAGCAGACGGGAAGAAGCTCACTAACCTCTTCTCTGCAATCAATCAGGCACTCCATATCGCTCTCGAAACGGATCCTCGGTAGGTTTCTCGGCGTTTCTTTAAAACCCCACATCTCATTTTCTTTTATTTGTTCGTGGAGTTTCTAGATATGGATAGGCCGAATTCAAGTTCAAAGACGTTTAGATGGAATTCTATTTATTTTGGTTCTGTCTTCTGCTTCGATGTTTCGAAGAAGAATCATATATTGTTTTCTTTGAAAGTCTTTTAAATTTGAATTTTCATTGGAATTCTATTTATTTGGTTTGTGTCTATGCTTCGAAGAAGACCCATATATTGCTTTCTTCGATTTGTTTGTAGTTTGTAAAAATTTGATGCAGATACGGCAAATTCAAGCTCAATGGCGTTTTGATGGAATTCTCTTTATTTGGTTTGTCTTTTTCTATGCTTTGAAGAACACCCATATCTTAATTTCTTCAATTTGTTTGTAGGTTCTGTAAATTTGATATGGATATACCGAATTCAAGTTCAATGGCGTTTCTATGGAATTCTGTTTATGTTAGTGTGTCTTTTTGTATGTTTCGAACAATGCATATTTTCTTCTATTTGTTTGTAGAGTTTTGTAAATTGGAATTTTCATTGGAAGTCTATTTATTTGGTTTGTTTCTTATTCTATGCTTCAACTTGTTTTCTTTGATTTGTTTGTAGGTTCTCTAAATTTGATATGGGTATGCCAAATTCAAGATCGGTGGCTTTTTGATGGAATTCTGTTTGTTTGGGTTGTGTCTGTTTCTATGTTTCGAAGAATACACATTTTGTCTTCTTATATTTCATTGTAGAGTTTTGTAAATTTGAATTTTCATTGGAATTCTATTTAATTAGTTTTTGTCTTTTTCTATGCTTTGAGTAATAACCCATATCTTGCTTTCTTTGATTTGTTTGTTGATTTTTGTAAATTTGATATGCATATGCCGAAGTCAAGTTCAAAGGTGTCTCAATGGAATTCTAGTTTTTTGGGTTGCATCTTTTTCGATGTTTCAAAGAATACCCCTATCTCCTTTTCTTCGATTTGTTTGTAGAGTTTTGTAAATTTGAATTTTCATTGGGATTCTGTTTATTTCGTTTTTTTTGTCTTTCTCTATGCTTTGAAGAATACCCATATCCTGCTATATTCAATTTGAGTGTAGAGTTTTGAAAATTTGAAGCCTTCTTTAATTTGAACCACACCCCCCCCCCCCCCCCCCCCCCCCCCCCCCCCCCCCCCACACACACACACACACACACACACACACTCTCTCTCTCTCTCTCTTTTCAATGTTTCTGATGATAACTCAAGAAATATTTATTGCAAGGGGCAAACCTCCATAGACAAGAGACAAATATATATTGTTCTCTTTCTTGTTTAGTTGCTACCCACTCTCTTATTTTTAAGAGATTTAATGCTAAGCATAGAAGATAAACTGAATCAAATATTCTAATTTCTATCTGAATGTAATTAACATTATTTCGTTCCTAATCAATAAGATTGCCCTACATAAAAGCTATCCATGATATTCCCTTCCCTTCATGACTAACATCACCGAGATTTAAAAAAACTGACAATATTTTTGTGGAAATTTGATTAAAAGATATTATCGCGAGATTTTCAAAATCTCAACAGTTACTAATTTTTGTGATTTTAATAGAAAAATTATCTAGAAGTTTTATTTAATTATTTATAATAAATATTTTAAATAGATTACTTTCAGCAAGATTTTCCCTACAATATGGCGTGAAAAACATCAAAATATGAAAATCTCCATAGAAATTCCCAGGCCGAGAAATTGCTGAGAATGAGATTTGTCACTCTGCCCATGCCTTATCTAACTCTATTAAAAAAAAAACAAAAAAACCTGAATGCCAAATATAGAAATGTATAAGTTGGGAGCATAGCACTTCCAGCCTGCTCCTAATCATTCTTGTTGTCAAGGTTTTTTCTTGCCATTGCCCGGATCCAATGGAATATTGATACCAAAGTCCTCTTTGTTTCGAGTAACACTTGTGTGAAGAAAAAGTTGTTCAGTTTTGCAGCAGTGATGTGGGTCTTCCTTCTTGTCACACTCATGACAAAGCTCTTTATCCCAACTGCTTCTTCATTGCAATTGGCCTCAACCTTTTGATTGGGAATGTTGAAGTTTTTCTTGAACAGTACTTCCATTTGTATAATCTTAAACCCAATGGTTGCAATTGTCGATGTTGAGCCCGTAGTTTTTCTTCCTCTAATCGCACAAGTCCAATCGCATTCATCAACCTTGTCGACATGTACAGATTGTCAGATTTCTTCATTCAACCTGCTTACAAAGCAATTGATGGAGAATGTTTTTGATAATCCCATAATTCACTTGTGGCATAGCCTAACCTGCATGCAAAGTGGGTCAGAGATTTAGAAACCAAGAACTGTGGGAAGGAAAGGTAAAGCCGTAAAGAAGAAATTCTTGGCAACACGTGCTAAGATTCACCAAGCAACAGATGCCACAATTCTCTCCACCAAGCTTGTTCTTTACTTTTCTTAAACTTCAACTATCTCTATCACATGCCAGGCATAGGGTTTAAAAAATTTAACACAAAAGACACTGAACCTAATAAGATGGAAATTCCTACACTGTCCTCATGCATTATTCCGTACCAGTCCTAATGAGGCTATTTTGAGAATTCCATCTTTTTTAATAAGCAATAAACATAAAGGAAAAAAGAAATATCTAAAGTTGTCTCCTCCCACAGCATTGACCCCATGTGGGGATACATGTATGGGCATCTGGCCCCACACATGACTAAGGTGATCCCCACATGGGACCATGGATTTGCTTGCATGACTTCCCCTGTCTTGGAAAGAACTTGACCTTGAGTTGCAGTTTTTGGAACTTCCAATATGCTACATTATCATAGGAATTCTTCTTCATTATCATCGGTAACTGTTGTTGGGCCATTTTGGTTGGCAGGTTACTCCTAAATCTGAGGCCTGACTTCTATTCCACTTGCATTCATGGGGGTGATTTATCTCTTCATTGTTCCCCATCTTCTTCACAAACAATGTTCCCTTCATTTCTACCTGATGTTCTTGTTTCCGGTGCTTCCTGCCAGCTAATTTCGTGTTATCCTACCACTGCCTATTACATCCTTGGCTGTCATAGTAATGACCTTCATCCTGTTGTCTTTTCATGGAGGATCGTCCTTCAATGGGGTGGGGAGTGATCTCCTTCCTGTCATGCACAAGTTTGTAGGTGTTGGTGAACCCACAATGCTTCACACGACGATCATACATCAAACGTCGGCCAAGCAAGAAGTGACAAGCTCTTATTGGGACAACAGTACACCACACCCACTTGTTATAATATTGTCCTAATGAATAAGTCATCGGGCATCAATGTGTCACCTGCATTATCTTGCTACTTATCCCAGAGACCTGATAAGACTGTTGGTACTTTTCTGGTCGTAGTTGCAAGCCTGCAACTAATCACATTTAGCTCGGATCTGGAAAACACTAGTGCACAACCAGTTCTCAGTTGTCGTCCTCTCCTTGGTTTCTGTCTTAATCTGCTTAATCATTAGTGAAAGATAGACTCCTATGATTTTAACACCATCTACCACGTCTTTGGCTTCCTTAATGACCTCATCTGTTGGTTTTCATTTTCTGGGCTTCTTTGAAGGGTTCATCAATAGTTGAGGTTCTTAGGCGACTGTAAAGCCCTATGGCTGCCTCATTAGTAATTTTAAGTGATCATTGAGATACCTTTGTGTGCAGTGTGGCAGTGCAAGGGTAGATCTATTCGTAGTGGGTTGGGATGTTAGATATTCCCTGGGAAAGTACTCTGTCTAGTTGTCATGCTTTTCTTATGCTCCTGCACTTCCTTGCCATTTTGTATGCTCAATCCATGTTGTTCAATCGAATAGTCACCTTCTTTGGATGCCTGACCATAGTTGGTTGCAATATTTTGCAACCTGTAGCTGTCTCAAATAGTCAGCATCGGATCATTAGCTCGTAGTACTTTCGTGTATATTCCTCAATAGTTAGATTACGTTATGAAGAGAGAGTTCTTAGAATGAAATCCTCACATAATCCAGAGGTAGCAACTTCTGTTTGAGTCTCACCTTTATTTCCTCCCAATTTCCTATGGGAAGAAGACCATAGCGTTGAACTTCGTACCACCAGTCCTAGCCATGGTACTAAATATGGGTATTGGGGGGGCGTATCGGCCTGGCTAAAAAACCGATACAGTATGGATGTCACGTATCGATATCGGCCTGTATTGTACCATGACAACCTGTATCAATTGAAATTATTTTCAGCCAAAGAATTAAGGAAAAATATCAGAAAAAGGGAGAAAATGAGATATTTAGGAATCTATCTTCTTCTTTTTGGGTATTTTGGACATGTGTATAATGGTGTATCAGACCATTCTTTTATAAGAATGTTGTTTATCAGCTTGACCTATTGAAAGTCAACCAGGTGGGCCCTAATTGAACAAAAATCAAGCATGATTTAATAAATTATTACTTTTTACATTGAAATAAAACAAAAGAAGATGAAAACGTGAAAAAAAGTGGACATTCACCGTTCTTTCTAATTTTTCCCGTAGTGGTCCATTTTGCTTTGATTCATTGAATCTCACTCAAACCTTTTTGTTTTTATACCCAAAATAGTCCTAGATCTAGTCTAAAAATGACTTTCTAGGCTTCTTCCATAGTTGAAATGAAAAAAGAAAAGGAAAATGAGAGAAAATTTGAAAACAAATTCATATTTGGGCCTTTATGGGTGTACCAGTCCGTATCAGCCGATATAGACCAAGATGGGTTGATTCGGCACATTTTCTAGGGTGGGCCATTTTGGCTCGGTATCGTGTATTGTATTATGCCGATATGGATACAATGTAGCTGTATCGGCCGATACGATACTGATATTCAAAACTATGGTCCCAGGCTACGCCTTGAGTTTTAGAGCTATGAAATGTACTTTAACGGACTTACCTCTAAAAAAAAAGTTGTACTTTAACGGACTTGGTCATACCAACCTAAATACCTTTCCATGGATCTTGGCTAGCCCGCTGATCTCTCCTCTTCATGATCCAGCCATTAAGCATCCTTTGTGATGTTTGGTGATGCCAAATCTTCCTTCAATGGTTAGTTTTTGGTAACAAGATCTGGAACATGAGGAGATGGTAATATTAATGGAGATCAAAAGGTTGTGATTCCCATGTGGAAAAATCAGGGCTAATGAACCACCGTCAAACTGGATGGAAAAATTACTAGCAGTCGCAATCTGCAAATTTTTTATCACAAACCAGAAAAACTGGGTTATATAATTAGAAACAAAAAGGAGCCCACTGTAGATGATCTGTCTCATGACAATCAAGAAAGCAATAATCTAATAGTGATGTTATGGCTCCTCCACTTCATGCATTCAAGTATTAGCTGTAGGTTGTGCTTCTAAAGTCTGCAACGGAGATATGAAGGTTTTCTAAGGACTCAGTTGAAAGAGTTCATGAAATTCTTCTGTTCCAATTTAACAATTTGTGAAAGAATTGGCTATTAATAACAATATGACAGGTTTTTGCTTACAATTTCTTTTTAGATTGTTTGGACATTCTTTGAGGAAACACACGATGGCTTTTATGTTAACTAGGGGGTCTGGCATGCACCATGCATGTGGAGAGGAAGGGAGAGAGAATCTTGGAGAGAGGTTTTGCTACAGTCCGGTGGTCCTGTACCATGGAATGGTACGGTGGCTGGTTTTCTTCTTGGATTGCATTTTAAATGATGATATGAACTGTTCGTATTGTGCTACCCAATCCACAAAAAGAAACATTCTTTGAAGAGGCGATTGCGTATGAAGATGAATATTCAAATCCAAGATTCAAAGGTCAGGATAATCAATGAAGCATGATTATAAGACTATAGCTTCTATGTGGTTGTATTGAGAACATGAATGGCATAAATAAATCGAAGGATGCAATTTGGGGGTGTAAACCAGCCGCCATACCAAATTGTATTAAAGGGGCGACCATATCAAAACCTTTGTGGGAAATGCTTCCTGTGGGAAAATCCAAACCTGTTGTAGCCTTTTCCAGGGAAAATCGGAACTGTTTAACCAACAACAGCCACATTTTTTAGTTTCCAATATACCCTTGACTTCATTTGAAATTTCTTTCAATGCCCCATTGAGTATTGAAAGTTTTCTGCCCTAGGAAGCTAATTGTGGGGACAAAAATGTCCAAAAGCTGCTCAAGCTGTATAGTATAGATGATGTTGCAATGAGTCAAATGAAGTATATCGATCAAATTTGTGGTTGAGGAGGACTTGTTGGTAGAGTTTATCATGAAAGGGGTCTTTTCTTCTGCTGATTTGTTCTTATTAGTGAAACGTACATGGAACTTTACATATATTTTTTTTTTCTTATAGCTGTTTACTTTTCTGCAGTGCTTATGTATTTGGAGAGGATGTGAGTTTTGGTGGTGTTTTCCGTTGCACAACAGGATTGGCTGATAAATTTGGCAAATCCAGGGTTTTCAATACACCCCTATGTGAACAGGTACATGTATTTTCCATGGGATGTAGCATGGGTGAGATTTAAAGATGGGTCTTGATAATGTCCCCATGAAGGTGAGATCGTTAGCAACATCCCCAAAGCTTTTGAATGACACATGGGACTCCCAATTATCATTTGGGACAGTTCATTAAATCATACCATTTAGAGAAAGCCATGGTGCAAGAATCATGCTGATTGGATGATCCTAACCCCATGAATGAGGCCAATTTGTTACAACCGTCTAATCTTTTCAAGCCATAAATTGCATGGTTTGAATCATCAAACCAGAGTGCTGCTTTGGAATCATAAGCAATGCAAAGTGGGATCTGTCTGATAGATTGTTCAAATTTTTTGTTGGATCTATTTCATTTATCCACTCAATCTTAAATGTCTATTTTTCATGTGATTGGAAGCTTATGTTCAATTGGTTGGTGTGATTTTTGTACCATGGCTTGTCTCTAGTTGTATGAAAGAATGGATGGTTCAAATTGACGATTGGGCATCACACATGTCATTCAAAAGGCTTGGGCACATTAGCAAAACCCTCAAAAGGGATTATGGAGGGATTTTGTCAAATTCTAGAACATGGGGTTGATGGTTCGGTAAGGATTTAGGTTGAAAAATCAATGCAATAAACCTACATTGTACAAGGTGTGGGAATTCAAATTTCAAATCAATCATTCCAGGACCTATAATTTGTTATGATACTTTTCTTGGCAAATGATTGAGCTACTTTTTTCATTCTTTAATAAAATAAAAAATAAAAAATAGGGGGCCTTTGGTTCTACCAAATTAATGAAATTGGGCACCAAATTAGACTGACTAATCATGAAATTTCATGGTATTTAGTTCAATCAAATGCACCTGTAATAAAGAAAATCATTATGTGATAGCAATGTGGGGCACGCACAATAGCCCAAAATATGTATCATGAACTTACCTGTTCCTTATTTTTTTTCATAAAAACTCATGTCTTGATTTTATTTTATTTTCTTTTAGTTCTAGAAATCTGTTTTTTTTTTTTTTTTTTTTTTTTTTTTTTAATGGGTGGTGCATATAAGGAATGTAATGATTTTGTGTTTCTTAAGTTTCTTTTGTTTGTAATTGCTAATGCATCTTTACACACAGGGAATTGTTGGATTTGGCATTGGTTTGGCTGCCATGGTGAGAGTTTGAATTTTAATCTTCCCACATCCTATAAATGTTCTATTTCATGTTTACCTTTTGTGTTCCTGTAATGCAACTCTGGCATTTTCTGAATGGTTCAAAGCTTTCAAATGTTCTGTTTTTAACTTTGTTTTTTTTTTTTTTTCACAATAGGGGAATCGAGTTATTGCGGAAATTCAGTTTGCAGATTATATTTTCCCTGCCTTTGACCAGGCATGTTTCCTATCATGTTTAAAATCCTTTCGCTGCTGTGATCCTTTTTTTCCCCTACTTCAATTCAGGAACTTATTCATTCCATGCCTTTCAGTGGTTTTCTAATCTTGTTCTTGGTGTTTATTAAATTTCTTTGGGAATCTGAATCCAAATCTTGCTTTGTGTGTGTGTGTGTGTGTACGCATGTAACTCATTAATTGGATGTAGGAGCAGGATAAAATATCCATGTGCAGAAATTTTAGAAACTGAATGTTGAAAAATCATCACTTCTTAAAGCAGCAACAGTTTATTGTTAGAAGTAACGAAGTCAATTAGATTTATGTTCTGCTACTTTGACTATTTTGCAATGCCGATTAGAAAAACGTTTTTGGCATTTCTAACTTGTATCATCCTTCTTGTCACAATTAGTAAGAAATATAAGCTTGGTCAATCCCCGGACTGAATTTAGATTTTTAAATTCCTTAAATGCAATTTGCTGCAAAATCAGCCACCAACTGCATCATGTTCGTGATTTTAAAGTAGAAATTTAAACACACTATCAATGTAAGCATGATATTGGCACTTTTCAAATATATATATATATATATATATATATATATATATATATATATTTAAAGCATGATATTGCTACGGTCATACTTCGAGACCATTTAATAAAAAAAATGATCTCAGTTTCTTTTAATATAGAAACACCAATTGTTTTACAAATAGTATTTTTCATAGAATATTATAGTTATTTACATGCTGAGCAATAAAAAGAGGCACCTAAAAATCAATTATTTTTGTGCAGAAATGTCTACTGGAAATAAAAGATGATGATGATGATGATAATATTTATTATGGTTATTATTTGTACGAGACATGCGGCCTATGTCCAGGAGTGTCTGACAGGCAGACATGGATATGTGTTGATGCGACAATTTCAAAATACTGCCATGTCCTCGTTAGATAGTTGGATAGTCTTCTAGAGTCTCGGTATGGAACACTTTCTTCCCATGTCCCATGCTACCTGGGCATGAGTACAGCATGGGTCTAGGTGTTTGACTTGCTTGACCCCAAATTTAGGGTGTGAGAATTTGGCGAATATTTCAGTATTTATAACATAAGTTACTTTTAGATATACTTAAGTAATTAATATATATTTTTATAATAATAATAATATAAAGCGTTCACATTCACGGAGACTATCTGACATGGATCCCATGCCCATACTCGTGTTGTATCATGTCCAACATGGCACATAAAGGGATTTGAAGGATCTGGATCTCATGGCCCATCTGACATCCATGCACGTCTACAGCCATGTCTCTTAGGAAAGTAGCTGTGAGCCTGAGCACAAATACCGTAGAATGATTTTTTTTAATGGTCCATTTATTGATTTTGTTTGATCCTTGTCTACAAATTTGTAAGTGCTTGGGATAGCTGAAGTGAAAGATTACCAAAATTGCACACAAATTTCCCATTTGGAGAGTTTTATTAATTTGTGGGACAATATACATTTGAGGCCATGACATACCACAAGCCTTTAATTACATTTCTTGGAGAAAACCCTTGATTGAAAGGGAAAACGTAATAAACAACATCAATGCTAGTGTGTGAGTGGATAGTTCAGTGTGTGCATTGTGTAGTGTGATGGTGCAATTCTAATATAATCTTTTATAGCTCGGTGCGTCTAAGATCTTTGATGTCGAATCCTAGGCCATGTCTGATTAGCATCTGAGGAGCATCTCAGAAGATATTGAGCATCAAGGAGACTTATTTAGCTGTTGGATGTTAGGTGTGTCTATTAGCTTGTGGGCTTTGTGATAGTCCTTTAGCGTGGAGCGTTGAATCATCCATGCAACCACGAAGCAATGACAGCCCTTAGTTGTGAAGCTTAAACTTTCTTTAGCTACTAGGCATAGAGACAATCTCTCTGGTAATGATGAGTCCGATGGGACTTCATGGGATGGAAAGCTAGCGCTGACCATTATGGCACGCAGAGTGGAAAGACATCCTGCTGGGAGCCTAGGGCTACGGCAGCACTGGTTAAAGCAACATGGGTGAGAGTCACCCTGAAAAGCTTTAGGCTAATTAACATGGATCAGTGATCAGTGTAGTATAAGGACACCCTACTGGAGACCTAACATTAGGGCAGCATTGGCCACAAGGTGGAAGCACCCTGCGTTTGTGCAGCGCTAATCTAGTACTTGCCACAATAGTGCAGGGTGAGAGTAGCTTTCTAAAGCATGATGCTAATACGGTGTTGTTCGGAAGTGAAGTGAGGTGAAGGCACCTCTCTATTGATAACACTGCTTAGAATGATGCGCAACATTGGTAGAGAATCTGTAAGAGTGTAGAGTGGAAATGCCCTACTGGGTGCAGCACTGGCAAACCACTGCTTAGAGCAGTGCAGGGTGAAGGTGCCTTGCTGGAGGGCAATACTATAGTGTGTTTCTTAGAGCAGTGCAACATCAAAGCACCCTGCTGGGGTGAAATGCTAACAGAGTGCTGCTTAGAGCAGTGGAGAGTGAGAGCACCCTGCTACTCAGTCAAGGAAGGGTGTTGCGAATGTCTACTTGCACCCATAAAATCGGCACCCGAACTTATAGCCACCATGGGGCAGCGCAGCCTCTATGTGAGATGCACAACAAGTGCTGCAGTTTTGGGGCCAATGCTAGCAAGAACATTGGCATTGACGTTTGGTGCAATGCTGGGGACCTGTGCTGGCAAGAATATCGGAGCTGGTGTCTGGCACCTGTAGTGTTGGACTTGGTGTGGGGGCTGACCTGTGTTAGATGCCTGGATGGCTGCATTAGCTACTGGCATTTTGTCCAGCTTGGTGTCCCACATAACAATTCTTAAAGGGGAAGGCAGCTGTGAACCATTTCACTTTTCACATGCTACAATTCTTCAAGTTGCTTTTTGTTTTGCATCTGGTTGACAGAATTTCTACTTTGTAGCTTGTCAATGAAGCAGCTAAGTTCAGATACCGAAGTGGGAACCAATTCAATTGCGGAGGTGTGGTTTATTTATAGTTTTCTATTTACAAATGATCTTTTTAATACATATTCCTGTGTTGAATTTCCTTATGATCTTGTCAGGTTTGACAATACGGTCTCCTTATGGAGCTGTTGGGCACGGTGGGCATTATCATTCACAGTCACCAGAGGCTTTCTTCTGCCATGTTCCAGGGCTCAAGGTTAATTTCCATTCTTCTACATTTTATGCCTGCTCAGGCTTGTATGGCGCAAAATATTTGTAGATATAGAGGACTTGCAAACAGTTTGGGGGTGTTGTCGAATACTAAGGCAAAAAGCATCTTGAATCCACAACTAATGTTGAAACTAACTTGGAACTACACAATGAATTGACTTAGTTTGGTATGTGGTTCTTGATAAAAAGAAATGGAGTTTTTAGTGCTTACCCAACAATGGAACAGGTGGGACCTATCGTTCGATAATCTAAGTATTCATCTGGTGGCCCCATCATCGTATAGTCCATGCCCCTGTCTTCTCAATCAGATGATCTCAGCCATCTGATGTGTGGCTTGCAAATGGAAAATTATAATCCAGATCTGTTCACCTTTTATCAACAGCTCAAAATGCATGAATAGATATATAGAGGGGTTGCAAAACAGGTTGGGGATGTTATTGAATTTTAAGATAAAGAATATGTCTTGCACCATGTCTGCAGAGGTATTATATGGTTCTCGATGATTTGACTTCAGAGGTATTATATGGTTCTTGATTGAAGGAAATGGTGTTTTCAGTGCTTACCCAACAATGGTACAGGTGGGTCCTGACCCACCTACCTTTTGGTAATCTAAGGCAATCTTCTGGCAGTCCCATCATGGGATAGGCCATACCTCAGTCTTCTCTATCAGATGATCCTAGCCATCTGATGTGTCTTGCATATAGAAAATTGTATCTGGATATTTTTCAATATATTCTGAGTAAAGAATGCTATCCATGGATGCTGAACTTTTCGGAGAAATGTTTTCGTTATAGGTGGTGATTCCCCGAAGCCCACTACAAGCAAAAGGACTATTGTTGGCATGTATACGCGATCCAAACCCTGTTGTCTTTTTTGAGCCAAAGGTATTTGATACTTTACCACCATACATGTCATGCACAGTCAAAATTTTGATTACTTCAGTTTTTCAGATCAGAGTAAATCAAGCTTTGTATTATCTAGAAGGATCACAAATGGGACTGAAGCTCATATTAAACAAGAAAAATTATGGGTAACTGCACATTGGATGGGATCACGCACAGGCGAGCCACCCACGGTTCTGTGATCCAAACCATTGATCTGATGGACCCATCATGGGTGGGGGATGCCTCACTAAAATGTTCAATGGAAAATAAGTCTCATAGAATAGAATCTTCCAATCTCATTTTATTGGGCCTTCCTCATCCACAGTGGGGCCATCTGGATGGAATATTGTGCCTAAAAAAAGTACAAATTTTCCAAGGTTTGGTACATATATTTTCTCATGAGTAGAAGAATCTAATGGAATTGAAGAAGTATAAAACAATTGCAGATAGAAGTTGACCTTACCTTTGCTTACCGTATGGTTGTGCTCTTTGGGCCCCACCATGGTTCGTGTTGGGCATCTGAACTGTGTGCATCTGGTGAGTCCCCTCCTGTTGATAGACTGTCCAAAAATCAGCCATATCTGGAACTCAGGTGGGCCACACCTCTGGAACAATGCAAAATCATGCCTAAAACACTTAAAATCATTTTGTGGGACCCACCTGAATTTTGGAGTAGCCTGAAATTTGGTGGGACCCCTCATTTAGGAGGGACACACAACAGATGGATCAAATGCCTGAACCACATGCCGGTGGACCCCCCAAACAATCAAGAAGGTTTTAATGGGTTGGTGTCGACACTCTCAAACGTTTCCTGTCGTGTGGTCCACCTGAGTCATGGATTGGGCTGGATTTCAAGCTCTAGGCCTAAAATGGGGGGATGCATATGATGGGCGGGTTGGACGTCAAACACACATCATGGTGGGGCCCATAGAGCTCGACCTTACCGTAACTTGAAATAAGGTCAACCTTATAGGAACATATTCCTTGCCAATGTGCAAGTTGCAAAGATGCATGTCTATGTGTGAGTGTGTTGTATTGGATGATATGAGTTACTTATGAAATGTTGATGTTCCTTCCATCAGTGGCTTTACCGGTTGGCAGTAGAAGAGGTTCCTGAAAATGATTACATGTTGCCCCTATCTCAGGCTGAGGTAAGTGAATTTCCATCATTATCGGATTCAACACTTTTTAACTTTGAATGACATGCATTCCTGTCATGAAGGTGATTCGTGAAGGCAATGACATAACTCTCGTGGGGTGGGGAGCTCAGCTTGCAGTCATGGAACAGGCATGCGCAGATGCTGCCAAGGTATGTAGTTTAAAATAGTGGCTGACCTATGGGTTATTCCACAGATGACTTTTTTCCAAGTGTTACACCCCTTCATGTTATTCATGCTCCTTTGCTGACCTGCTTTTGTTATCTGGTGCACTGAATTCGAATCTGCAGGGCTCAACAATTCATGAATAGGACCATTTATTTGATGGCTCGCACTATATGTTGGCCACTGTAGAAAAATCTCAAGAGTGATCAAACAATTTAGATCGTCCAATCAATGACCAACAAACAGACAGTAGATGAGAACCCTGGCTTTAGCTAGCACGGAATGGGAAGTCGTCCACCAATGGAGCAGGTGGAACATCCGATTTTTGATTTGTGGATGGTGGTCTGTAGGTGGTGGGACCAACCTGATAAATGGTGTCTTTTGGACCATTGTGCCTTGTGTTTGATTCAATTGCAAAACACCAGATAAGGAAATTGGCGAGTGGAGCAGATGTTTGATTTCCCCTGACAGAAGTGACTCAAAGCCATCAATAATCCTTATGTTAAGATTGATGCTTGCTCAGAGTCTTAGCCTAGCTCTTTGACATCTTTTCTAAAATCTTTAGTGCATTTATATACAGCTTGGTGTTTGATTGAGGTATATGGTCGAGAGTTGAAATCCCCATAATGCTTTCTATCTCAAATAAAGTTCTTATGGATATGCCGACATGAAAGACTCAACCAGGTCTTTTTTGTGCTTCCACCCATCCTCTTTTCCATCTTTCAATCCTAATCAATTTTCCCCTTCTTATTGGAGCAATCTCTCGTATTTTTTTTGTACATGATTGAACCATCTCGGTGTGCTGGTGTAGGACGATGAAAACTAACCTAGGATGCAAGATGATAGATCAATTATGCATTAATTTTAGTAATCAACATGTAAAATCAAACATATCCTTAAAATAGATTCAGAAATTCATATTTGTAACACAAAAGTCCTAGGTTATCACATACGTGGTGTATGAAAATATAAAATAATTCAAGAATGGCCCACTTGGAAGTAGGGACTTCCAATCTAGCATAGGTAGTACAACAACCACGCGAATAGACAATGACGCAAGTAAAATTCTGGTTTGGGAAAGGTTTTACAAAAAAAAATCAGATTTTCATTAGGGTTTTGGATTCATGGATGGAGATTTGGGGATTGGGTTTCTAGGGGTTTAAATGATCTAGCTATTAGGTAGGTTTGGAAGGAAATCAAGGAGGGAAAAGAAGCGAAACGGGGTTCACACGTGAAGGTCAGTACAGACGCGCATGTGTGCATCCGTGCGTGTGGGTCCGCACGTGGATGGGTAGGGAGAAATAAGAAATGGGATGGATTGGGTTTGGGTTTTGACAGGTTTAAAAAGGTTGTAAGGGAAGGGAAATGAGGTAGAAAAGAGAAGAAGATGAATACCTTGTTGGAGAAGAGAAATAGGAAGAATGCACATTGGGGAATCCACCACCAAATAAGCCTCTACCCTTCCACAATTTAATTGGAATTGAGGGTTTCTCACAAACCCTAGAAAAACAAAGAGAAAAATACCTTCCACAAGAGAGTCTCTCTCTTTTTTCTTTTCAATCTTCTCAACTAAGGTTGGACATCCACCCCCCTATGCTTTATAATAAAATATCAAAATAATTACAGTTATGCCACTCACTTAAGTGAAATGCTCCATCATCCAAAATAAGGAAAGTAAAACACTTATTATCAATTTTAACCGTCATATAAATCCTGAAAATAACAAAAAAACAAAAAAAAACAAAAAAAAACAAAAAACAAAAAACAAAAAACAAAAAAACAAAAAGGAAACAAGATTAAAGTCCAAGAGGCCTAGATTTGGAAGATCAAATTTGGTGGTGCGATGGCCTGATCGACACGAAATAAAAATCATATGACTAAAACGGTCTCCTAAGCAGCCCACATGCATCATTCCAAAGTGGGGTATTCCTGATACACGTCCAATGCATGTGGGGTCTTCAAAATGGCTCAGCAGGCCCCATCTGGTCTTCAAAATGGCTCGGCGGGCCCCATCTGGAACTTGTCTCCCATCCACAGAGAGTTGCGCTGATGTGGGTGGTCGCCTCCGTATCTAGTACACCTGAGTAGGTCTTCTAATGTCCCCATTTTGTGCTTTCCATTATTTTATCTGTTGTCAGTATTACTCTTTGATTGCTTCAGATGACCTGATTCTCAATTCTATACTTCATAGTATTCCACACATCTATCTCAACACCTTTGGAGCCCATATGGAAGCACCCTCCGAAGGGGCGTTTGAAGCCTAAACGTTGTTTTGATCCAAACAGTAGTTGATGTTGTGCATTTGGATGCACTTTGCAAATCCCCCGTCTCATCTCTTGGTCGACAAAATAGTTGCTAAAACCCATACTCGTTTTTTGCCAAGTTGAACAAAAAGCAGGCCTGAAACCCCCTTTTGAGGAAGCGTGTCCAAACAGGCCCTTACTCGTGTTTTCTCCTTACTACCCATTGATCTATATAGCACAACTAGTTGAATAGTTGTCTTAAAACTTCAATGCTGCAAAAATCACACAATACTTCACACAGCTCAAATTCTATTGGAAACAAGGTATTAAAAAACGGTTACATAATGGTAGTGGTGGGAACCATTATGCATTATGGGGCCATAATGGCCTTCACAGAAAAAAGGGTCCTGTAAGGGCCCCCATAATTGTCATTATGGGGCTGATACAGTTTTTTGTTTTTCAAACAGAAAAAAAGAAGAAGAAAAAGGTCGTAATAGTAATGGCAAGGGGCCATTATGGCCACCATTACTGTCGTTGAATACCTTTATTGGAAACATCCTCATCAATCTTTCCGTCCTTTTGATTTCATATTCCAAGGTAACAAAACAAATCGCTTGAGGATCTCTTGACCAGAGACTTCAACAAAGCCCTGCTGCTATAATTATTCAAACCAAGCATTCTAAACACTCTTTTGGTTCCTAAGAAAAATAGGAGATCTAATCATCATCATCATCTAAGTCTTATCCCAACTAATTGGGGTCGGCTACACAATTCCTGTTCCGCCATTCTACTCTTTGGAATGTTATATTGTCAGGATTCATGATTGAAATTTTGACAGAAGTTATATGCCAGCTGCCAACCTAAAGCAACCCTCCTTTATCTGGGCTCGGGACTGGCAATGAGAGCACAAAACTCCCACAAGCTCTATGTAAATGGTCTATTAGAAAGAAAAAAAAATAATAAATAATCATGATATTCAATTTGTTTCATTAATGCACTGATGATGGTGAATTGGTAACTGTATGGTAGGATTTGGTACCTTATGGATCAATGTGGTAGACTTTTATCTGTATTTGACAACTTTAGTTATCCTTTTTTTTTTTTTTTTTTTTTTTTTTTTTTTTCCTTTTTTTTTCTTTAATCCTTGGAAATGCTGACTTTTTTATTTTATTTTTTTGATCTTGGAAATTCGCAGGATGGAATTTCATGCGAACTTATAGATTTACGAACATTAATACCTTGGGACAAGGAAATAGTAGAATCCTCTGTCAGAAAGACTGGAAAGCTTCTCGTAAGTACTCTCCCATCCTGTCCATCCCTCCCTCCCTCGCAACATGGCTAAGAAGTTTTTGTATTGTCTATTGGTAGGTTAGTCATGAAGCTCCCGTGACTGGAGGATTTGGTGCTGAGATCTCTGCTTCTATTGCCGAACGCTGCTTCTCGAGGGTACGCACTACGAACTATTTAATGTGTATTTTTAATTTGGACGAGACTACAATGATAGTTCACCACCATTGTTGAGTTGTGGCATCTCATTCTTTGTAAACATGGCATGCATACATGTCAATCTAGATAATTCAGATTGCCCAAGAGGATGGGGTGTGTGCCAAAATTCATATTTCTCAGTTGGTCTTAACCATCCAATTGGTGGCTAATCAAATGGACAATTTAATGCAGGACGCATGCATGTGACTAAATAATTAAGAGAGATCAATCAGTAACTTAATCTAAATAATCAAAATTCACAAACTACACTAAATTGTCAAAGATATTAAGAATCAAGCATGTAACTATAAGAAGTTCAGGCCACATATATCAAAAATATTAAAAGATGGGATCTTATGGATGTAGGAATATTTGAGTAGCATAGGAATTAGTTTAATTTCAAAAAGAGAAAACTAATACTACCTAAGGTTTGCTCAATTAGGGTTTAGACCAACCTAGGGTTCATGGGATTTGGGAAAAAATTGAAATTAAGGCTTAGTTTGCTTAATTGGTAAAGGGATTTGAGGCTTCGGGTCTTAATAGAAGGGAATTGGGGATTTGGATGATTGGAAGTTTGGAATTTAGGGCCAATTAGGAAAATTAGGAATCTGGGGTTTAGGTGATTTGGGGACACTTGGTTATTTTGGGATCTAGGGTTTAGGTATTAAGGTATGGGATTCAAGGGAATTTTGATGTGGAAGCAGGAAGGAATCAAAGGGATGAACGGTGGGCCATACGGCTAGCTATAGGGGTTCACACATGTGGCCATAAGGACACACGTGTGGGTTATTTTGGCTAGGGTTTGGGGTTTCAATGGTTGGGTTTATATGGGAGGATGTAAAGAGGAAGAAAGGAAGGGATTTTGATGGGTTTTGGGGAAAATGGGAAGAAAAAAATATGAAAACTTGAATGAAATACTTCTTTGATGGAGAAAAAAGGAAGAATATGGAGGATAAGTGGAAACCTCGCACCTCTGTCGAATAGTAATGGCCTCTCAATAATCCTAATCTCCAAATCACATGGAGAATCCTTCGAATCACATGAAGAAAGAAGGGAAACTTTGAAGTTTTTGAGAAGCAATAACATGGAGAGAGCTCCACATGCCCCCTCCATTTCTTTTATAGTTTCAGAAATTCGTTTTGGAAAGATTTATTAAAAAACTCGTACTATCTAGATGATCGAATCACAGTAATTTAGTATTCATATTGAGGGACTAGATCCAAATTGCAACTTACTTTTAAGTTGGACTTGAATAAATGTAACTACAATTTTATGTTCATGTTTTCAGTTTGTACAAGTGGGTCAATGGTGATTTGATCTGAGCTGTTGATACGATGGGCCTCGCCGGGGATCACCCATAAGCCAAAATTTCTTAGATTCGTGGATCCTACCCTTCGAATGTTTGGCCTTTTTCTTTTGGTTGGATGTGGGCCTTTGCTATAATTTCTCTCTTAGCTGTCTAATTACTGGCCACCAATTGAATTGTTAGCATCTTCCCAAATAGGAGATTTTGGGTTGTAGCCCATCCACAGAAGGCATAAAATTATCAATGATTGGGATCACTGAAACATGGTGCCAACTTGCAGAAACCAAAAACCTGTGCGTAAGGTATGTACTCTTGTCCTAATCATTACCTTTGGTTATTCGAACTTTCCCTTCTTCATGGTGCTTGCAACCATGGCCGACCTATCAGGACACCAGAAACGATGCTGTTGTTTTTTGGCCGTTCATTTGTTCCGTGCTATTTCCTTTCAAGTGAATTTGAATGTAACTCACACACGCCAGCCCACCTGCCCACACAGATATATATATATATATATATATATATATATATATATATATATATATATATATATATATATATCTATATATATATATAATATATATATATATATATATTCCTTCTTTTCACCCCAAATCAGAATCCACTACATTCTGATCCTGCCTTGAATACGACGGAAATTGATTTGGGTGGTTGAGCACGACCCTTTGTTTTTTTCTACGTTTCTGCATTGTGTGGTTGTATGGAATGAGAAATATAACATCTTATGTCGGGTTTTGCAGTTAGAAGCTCCTGTTGCCAGGATATGTGGCCTCGACATTCCATTTCCTCTTGTTTTCGAACCTTTTTATATGCCCACAAAGAACAAGGTAAGTTCATATTAATCTCTCCCTCCCTCCCTCCCTCCCTCCCTCAGTAATATGGACTTCCTCTCTGTGACTGCAGATCTTGGAGGCAATCAAAGCGACTGTAAATTACTAGAGGTCCATGTATCCCCTCCCTACATTTATTTGGTGATGGAGGCTGGTAAAATAATAATCTTGTTGCAGCACACTGCCCTTTCAATGTAAGCATTCCATCCATCCTATTTAATATGAAAAGATTGGCTTTCTCATGTGACTTACCTCAATATTTGCTTTATTTTTGAGTTGGGGTTGGGGACCAAACGCTTATATCTGTGTCATCAAGCATTTTATACCCACGCATGCGATCGCAACCGTTCGTCTGTTGAGCCTTACCATGCATGAGGTGGTACCCAAGTATCTCACTGGTTGAGATTATCCCAACCAATAATTGCAACACTAATAATGACTAAATGGACAGTTGGGAAAAAGTGCAATCAACTGTCAACACAAAAGGATAGATTCTTGAATATCATACCTTTTCTAATTTTTATCAATATTTTATTTTTTTTAAAAAGGCCCGAAGGAATTTCGAGTGATTTTGGACGATCCTGATTGACATGGATGTAAGCTGCATGGATGATGGCCCACTACGTAAACTCGTGTATGTTATAAATGGTTTTGGGCTAAGATGATCCAACCCAAAACCTTAAACGAATGAAGATAGAAATAGTATAAATGATTTATTTATCTACCGGTGAACCACTTGGTTATTGAAAAAGTTCTGGGTTGGGTTTGGGTTAGGGTTAGAATTCTTGACCTGTTTAGTAAATAGGTCGAGCTTGAGCTGACCCAATCCAGCTCGAACCCAACCCATTGTCACCCTTAGCTAGTGGGCTAGTCTGGGATGGGCTTGGCCTTCAGGTAAGTTTATAGGCAGGTCAGTTGGTGGGCCATTGTGATCTTCATGTCTCTAGAGCTTTGCAACAACTAGACTACTATTGAGTTATTGTTCTTTTAATACATGTACCTGATTGAAGGGTTGAGAAACGTTTTGGATGGGAAATGCTGGAAATTGAGCTATCTGATTCTATCAACCATTGATTCGTATTTTTAATTAAAATACATCTCTATTTAAAATTCAACGGCCTTGAATGTTGATTGCTTGAGAACATGCACGCCCAGTCATCAGGTGGGTACGATGGGGGGGTCGATGATTGGTTGAAAATGAAAATAAAAATATGGCCACATGGTCTATTTGATGCATCTTTTGGTTGATCTGATGAGTGGACCTACTTGTTTTTTGGGCCAGTGCATGTTCACGGTGTGACCCACTTGATGAGCGGCCCAGATCTCAAAAGGTTGCAAATGGGCTGGGCTGTGGTGTGTCAGGACCCTACTCAGTGGTGACTGAACGTATTGGGCTTTTTCAAGTTATTGGGTCTGAAAACTCAGCGTACGTAACTAGAGGTGGGCACTGGACGACTCGATCCAGCTGACTCGACTCGTCCGACTTGACCCGAACCGAATGGGTGAGTCGGTCTGAACGAGTAGGCTTTGCCCAATCCGAACTCAAACCGAGTCGAGTTCGAGTTACCCAGCTAACTCGACTTGTCTGACTCGACCTGAAACTCGTTCTGGTTAGACTTGACTTGATCCGAAACCCAACTCGACTTGACTCTCTAAACCTACCTGCCACGCCCTACCCTGACCCAATCCTAAACTCCTCCCTCCAACTCGGTGCCAACTCGACCCAAATCAGTACTTTTGACCATATTGGACTCGGTCCAGATCAATCCAGGCCAGACCGAACTTGGAGCGAGTTAGGCATGTTGGACTTGATATCGAGTCGGATCGAGTTTGGGTCAGGCCTGATCGAGTCGAGTCGGCCCTAACTCAGTCCTACTCTACTCGTGCCCAGCTCTATACGGAACCAGTCAGGACTCGAGGCCCACCTTACAACCCAGTGCAAACCAGGATGGACTCTGCCTGAGGTTAGCCCGGCCCAGTTAAGGCGACAGTCACACTCCACGTGCACGTGCCGTGGGCCCATGGGTAGATGAATGGCCCAAAATCAAGCTGTACCAATTACTAATTGGGCCGTTTGGGTGCATCAAATGTGACTGTCCATTGTTTTGTACTTGTGCACCATACGTATGGATTGAACTTTATCTAACCTTCGGGCCAGATCATTACCTCCTTTGTGGGGCCCACCATTTTAAATGTACAAAGTGATTAAGGGCTGGGCTTGGGCCTTTATTTTCAGATTGGTCCGGGGCTTCCCCTGACCTTACAAAGGGGAATGAGAGGATGGAACAGAACACCAATTTATGATGGACCCTTTAGAAGGTGGCCCACCCATCTGAGAAGATAATTGCTGTTATCATGGTGGGCCTCACTGAAATGCAGCCCATTACTGAACTGGAATCTATTAGGAAAACTGCCAAAGGGATTCGTTCAATTCACGGCGTACTTGCCAGCCTGGCAAATTTGTGTTAGATCGAGGCCATCCATTGGGTGTGGCCCCTACGGATGTGTCCTGCTTCAAAAATCATCCTGGCTGTTCATCACGTCGGCCTCACTCCTTCAAAAAGAATAGATGGTTAGAAAGCAAATAGCAAATGGTGAATATTTAATGAACATGCCCCAGCCCAAAATCAGGCTGGCCACCCATCAAGTGGACCGCAAGTCTTCCATTTCCTGTTGCTCAGTTTTCACCTTAAGGTCCATCGTTGATGGACCATAAACGCCCGAATTGAAAATATGGACCGCAGCTGTATTTCTTAGCCATCCATTGCAAGTCTCATCCAGGTCATTGTGTGGAAATGGTCCATCTAAAGTGTCAAGCAACAGCCAAACGGTCTGGATCCATGAACCATGGGTCCACTTGTCAGAATCAAGAACATGGACCACCGTAGAATCTCTAGCCTTACGGATCAGATAATTCGTGTTCCAACAAGGTGGTTGGATTGCCTGAAAGGGGCTGTCACCCTCCACGCATTTGAGTGCATTTAAATACCAGAAGGTATCGAAGTCCAACTCGCTGGACAGTTACAATCCAGCCGGTTGATAATTGATAAGTTCCAGCCTTTTATGTTTGTGCCAAATCCAATCCACCCAATAGGTTGGCCTCACCATGAGGATCGCGATATGCAAAAATCAGATACATCCAAACAGCAAGTGGACCACACACTTGTCAATGGCTGGGTGTTGTTTTCCATGGTGTGGCCCACCTGGTGAGTAGATAGTGATGTTTTTTTTTTTTTTTTTTTTTTTTTTTTTTTTTTTTTTTTTTTTTTTTAAACACCTGGTGATATTCATGGTTGGCCAACACACTGCAAAGAACTCCATGAGTTACGATTTGATCCTTGAAATTTCGGAAAAATTATCGACGATCTTATTTCATTTTATGGGCATTTAAAAAAAATAAAAAGAAAAAGAAAAAGAAAAAAAGAAACCTCACCTACATCTCATTTTCTTTAATATTTGAGTGGAGTTTTTAGATATTGATATTTCCATTGGGTCCTTTGGATGGTTGTTAAAGTTTTAAGTTATAAACATATTACACATAAAAATAGTTTCAAATGTAAACTTTTTACATATTATTCCGTTTGGCTTTTAAGTAGTAATATGTTTACAGGCAAATAGATTTTGTGTTTGGTTAGCTTGTAAAGTGTTTATAATTGATAAAGTAGGTATTCATTGTAAACATGGTAAGGAATTGCAAAAGTATTGAGCTATGCACCGAATATAGATATCAAATAAACTAAATAACATACATGATTGGGATGCTATTGTTGTAGGTTTGATACCGTAGTCTTTCACACCTTACACCCTTAGAGAAGCACTGTGATGGGAATGAAAGCTTCTATTACATGTAGGATTGGGGACCCAACCTCGTTTATATAGTTTAAAGGGTTGATGAGTTTGAAACCCACCAAAACTCAAACTCCTCTCCTTAAGGCTCCACACGAATTTTATAATCCCAATCCCATTAAAATATTGTTTGTGTGAAACAGTTCTAATGCACCACCCCTTACAAGATTTTAGATCTATCACAACTGAGTGGGGTCTACTGGTACTCCCGATCACACTATCCAACACTTGGGACAATCTAGACCGTTATCAATGAGGCTCACCTTATAAAATTTTTACATTCTCTCACTTGAGCCACATTGATCAATGTCAATGATTAATATTTGAAAACATATTTTAATTTGAAGAAACATCCAAATGGTTAACCAATATAATTGTTGGATAATATGGGCAACACTATTACAATATGGTCCATCAAGATTGCTAGTATTGGATCGTGGTATTTATCACAACATTTAATCTAACCGAAGTAAAATTAAGCGCGATCATAATACTAGAAGTCTTAACGATATATACCAATAACTATGAAGTGCAGTATAAGGATTACACACATAGTGTGATGATATGTGTTTATCTTTAAAAGGTCATTGAGCTTTCAAATGTCTTCAACGAGATACGACTTTAGTTATGCTTACTCAAAACAAATTGTGCAATATAGAGAGAATCATAAATTAATTTTATATCAGAATCATCAAAACTTTATCAAATGAGATCTCTTTAATGTCTATGAAAATAAAATACGCTTAACTCCCACTAACTGAAGGCATTTGTGAGATTAATGACTCCCATGGATGTTACGTGCTCTTGAAATGGCGTGATAGAGAGTCCTTTAGTGAGTGGATCCGCAATCATCTGCTTAGTGCCGAAGAACTCTACCGACACTAGACGATTTTAAACTCTTTTCTTCACAATTACTTGATGTCGATATGTCTTGACCTTGATGAATACTTGTTGTTATTAGAAAAAAAGATCGCAACTGAATTATCGCAAAAGATTCTCAATGGTTTCAGGACATGCTCCAGTACCCGCAAACTTAAGAAGAAACGTTGAAACCATAATGTCTGCTTAGATATCTCTTGATAAGTAATGAACTCAGCTTCCATGGTAGATGATGTTATGGTTGACTATTTCATGTTTTTTCAAGACATCCCCGTGAACCATCATGAAGATGTAGCCTCAGGTGGACTTCTTTGTATCAATGCAGTCAGCATAATCTGCGTTTGAGTATCCAACCAACTCTAAATGATCATATCTTTTGTACATTAATCTAAAGTCTTTTGTTCTTTACAGGTAGCGCAACACCTTCTTCGCAACTATCCAATGTTCCGTTCCTTGATTAGATAGATATCTGCCCAATATTCCAACTGCAAAGGCAATATCCAGTCATGTGAAGACTCAAGCATACATGATATTCCCTATTACTGATACGTACAGAAAATCTTTCATCAAATTCTTTTCCAAATCATTCTTAGGACACTGGAACTTGCCAAATTTATCACATTTTATAATGAGTGACTCTCCAAGAGCACATTTTTGCATGACATACCTTTTGAATACCCTATCAATATAGGTCATCTGTGACAGGCTAAGTAATCCATGTGATCTGTCGCGGCGTATCTCAATGCCGATGAAACAAGAGGCGTAACCAAGGTCTTTCATTTCAAACATTTGAGATATCAATTTCTTGGTATTGCTCAACATCCTGATGTCTTGTTTTAGGCATGATGAAGTGGGTTTTATAGACACATTGCATAGCCCAAATTTAAAAAGGGGGCAATAAGGGAGAAGAAGAGATAAAGAAGAAAAGAAAATAAGAAATGAGTCTTTGGACCTGGTAATGAACCTGATGGGTCTAATATAATGTGTACTAAAATTCATTTTTGGCCGAATGTGTTACACTTAATTATGGGCTCCACTTATATGGAAGCCCATTAATTTCAAGCATTGCTATACATATTGTTTGTAGTCTCATTGAGTAAGCCTAAATTTGAATTAGGCCCATTAATCATTTTCGTAGTATTTGGATGGTATATTGTGATACCATAATTGTGCCAAGAGTTTAGAGACCATTCTATGGAATCCAAAGTAGTTAGATAGACTAAATAGGACCCATAATTGTGCACAAATCAAGATGGGCTTCATTCAAAACCTAGGTGACTTTTCTTATTAAGATTATGCATATCTTTATATGGGTCTTTTATCGCTTATTTGTGGGTTGATTTAGGTTAAGGGTTAGGAAGCGACTTAAGGTTTTTTTGGGAAGATCTAACCGTTGGTAAGGTCTATTTTTTTAAAATTATTAACGGGATAAAATCTCTTGTCATTATGATGATTGATATATGTATTAAATAAAAAGTATAAATTAATAAAAAATTTAATTTAAATTAACTTGGTTATGGAATTTGATATTGTGATTATATTCATATATGTGATAATGTTAGGTGGGCGACACATTTTGGAATATGATGACCAAAATGTATGAACCCACATGTTCCTTTTATTATATAGTGTATATGTGCGTGCATGGGAATACAAATCCCTTATAATGTTCATCCAATCACTATTGATCATGTGTCCACTAGTGATCAGAACCATCATTTACCATGTTGATTAATGTTGATGAAAATATCCATCATCAACGGTGATCATTAATGGTGACAATTGAATTCATTACAAATGATAACAGTTAATGGTGATGATAAGATACATTATTTATCTTAGCATTTATTTTCATCGATTCTTATGATAAAGTTATTATATGTGTTATAATTCAGCTCGATGCGTTTAGATAAATGCCCCTTTTATAATTAAAAAAATAAAAAAAACTTAGAGCTATGATTATTCTATTGATTAAATGTTATGTATAATCAAAGTGGGAGTTTCTCTCTTCTACCAAATGATACATGCACGGGGTTGTAAGTTATCCAAATATATTATCGTAAAAGCCTTTTATTTATTGTATCTTAGATAACTTAATTGATTTGCACCACCCATTCGGATATGTGGACTTTCAAATCTCATCTAAGATGGATAGGTCACTTCTGTAACTTAAAAATTTGTGTAACATATAAAAATGCTGATGATTTATGCCAATGTGTTAGATCATATACAAATAATGATTTATGCAAAGGCATTAATTGCCAAACATATTAAGAGTCAATAGTTCGATGGTAATAACTATGAAGATTGATCCCACATTGTCAAATAACTTTCAGATGAGGACAATATTTCTCACAGTTTGAACGAGGTTCATTAGGAACCAACAATGACTAGAGACGAAAACTTTGTAGAACATAACGTTGCAATAAACCACTACAATAAATGGCGTAAGCAAAATCGCTAAGTTTGTAACGTCCACCATACACAAGAAGCTCATACTTATATATGAGGTGTATAAGATCGCTAAGAGAATTTATGATGCACTGAGTAATACCTACGTGCAAAATCAAATACATACCTTAAGACAATGGAACTGGAATTATAGGAGTATATGATATTGGTCGATTATCCTATTAAGGATCATATTCGTAAATTTGAGCAAATGATAGGTGCCCTTGGGGATATTGAGTGCAAATTGATGGAGAATTAAAAGTTCATCGCCATGCACTATTCATTACTCTGTGTCCTTAGCTACTCTCCTCTTGTGTAGAAAAATGAGATTGAGTGTCGCTACTTTAATATACAATGATGAAATTCCCTTCATTGGTCAGAATCAATTACGCTAGGAAAGTAGCTTAGTCGATTCTAAATTACATATGCTTGGGGAAGATCCCATGACAACTACACCAAGTTTCTTGAACTATTAATATGTACTTGAAGACTTATGCACCGACAATATTGAGATTTTGATTTTTTTTTTTTTTTTTTTTTTTTTTGCAAACAATATTATTTTAAAAAGTAAATGTAATATTATAATATTACTTTAAAAGAGTTCAAATCTATATTTTCAAAAAATTGAGTTTTGAGAATAACTCAATAAATTGAATAAGTATGTATGTTGGTATAATATTCTAAATCAGGAATCAACTTCATCAAGTGCCTCAAAACACCTATGAGAAGATAATGGTGTTCTAGTTGGTCTTAAACCTCTAATTCTTTTGATTGCGATTTTTTATTTTTGTTTTGATTGTTATGAGATGAGTAAGATGGACATTTTATATTGTGCCTATCCCACAACGTAATTAAGTGGAAAATGTTGGACATGGGCTCATGGGGCTCACTTGTGGACAACCACTAATAGGTAGGTCCCACATAAATTTTCTTCTTATCATTTTCTAATTTCTCTTTGAAGTTTGAAGTTGAATTTAAACTTTCGAAGTTTAAATTAAATTTCAAACTTGAGATTAGAATATGGTAAGATTGGATGAGACCGGATAACTTCTAACCTTATTTTAAACTTTACTACCTGTTTCTATAAAAAAAAATAAAAAAATGAAAGTTTCTCTCATTAATCCTATAAAAAAAAGTCATTAGTTATCGAAAAGAAAAAATTAAAGACAATATATCCATAGGTTCTATCTATCCGGCCCATCCCTTATATGATCTAAGCCATTGATTATAATTTAGGACCATCTTAACCGCAAGATAAGATGGGTGATCAGGCGTCTCTGCTCTCATAGTGGTTAGGCAGACAACTGGATGTGTCCTGTCTATTTTTGGCTTTTGCGATGGTCTCAAGATCGTGTAGACCGTTGGATCCTACAAGGCTATCCATCCAAGTTATCTTTCAGTTTCGATGGAATTTTGTTTATTTTAGTGAGTATGTTTCTTTCGAAGAATGCCCATTATCTTCGATTTGTCTGTAGGGTACTGTAAATTAGAATTTTCACTGAAATTCTATTTATTTAGTTTTTTTTTTCTTATTTTATGATTCGAACAACAACCATATCTTGCTCTCTTTAATTTGTTTGTAGGTCCTCTAAATTTGATATGGATATGCCGAATTCAAGTTCAAAGGCGTTTTAATGGAACTCTAGTTATTTTAGGTTTTGTGACTTGTGTATTTTTTAATGTTTCAAAGAATACCCCTATCATCTTTTCTTCAATTTGTTTGTAGAGTTTTCTAAATTTGAATTTTCATTGGAATTCTATTTATTTGATTTGTCATATTCTTTTTTATACTTTGAAGAATATTGTATCTTGTGTTTTTAAATTCGTGTAGAGTCTTGTAAATTTGAATTTGACAACGAATTCACAACCTTTTTTAAATTAAGCATTTTTTATTTTTTTTCAATGTTTCTAATGAGAACTCAAGAAGTATTTATTACAAGGGGCAAACATCCAAAGGTAAGTGACTTATATAAATTCTTCTCTTTCTTATGTAGTTGCTTCTCCGCTTTCTTACTTTTAAGAGGCGTGATGCTAAAAATAAAACATAAACTAAATCAATATTCTAATATTTATTTGAATCTAATTAATATTATTCGCTTCCTTATCAGTAAAATTGCCCTACATATATAAGCTATCCATGATATTTCATTCCCATCATGATAAATATTGCTGAGATTTCAAACATATTGCTATATTTTTGTGGAAATTTGATTAAAAGATGTTATTGCAAGATTTTCATGATTTTTATGAAAATATTATCTAGAAGTTAAAATGTCCTATGTGTATGTGTCCACTTGAGCTTTGTGTCTACCTCATTTTTGAACTCACACCCTAAAATCAGTTGGCAAAATGGATGGACGGATTGGATAAGTCATATACATCACAATAAGCCCCACAAGAAATTTGCACCTTTCCTCGATTTTAGAACTAAAAAAAATTAGGTTATTAACTTCTGTATTGAAAGTAGCGCTAGAATCACATTGGTAAATAATTATTACCTATTAATACGTATATATAATGGCGAATTAATAAAAAAACAAACACACCTTACAAATAAATCTAATTAGAAGTGTTTGCAATACACACTCTTGATGTGTTTTAAAATCTAAGATTCTGTTTCATATTCAAGTATCATTGAAGTGAAATGCCTTTTTGGATCCCTTTTCAAAGACAAAAGATTCATATGTATAATAAAGTGATAGCTATATCACTAAAATCATATTAATAGAATGATCTAATTTGTCCAAACATGGGGTATCTAAATGGACAATGAGTCTATCATTTCTCATTGATCCTATGTTTGTGGCTCACCCAAGGTCAGGAGTTTCCTTATTTTTAGGGTGATATATTTCAATGGACTTATCATAATCATTCTATCTAATATAACATATGAATACTAATTTGGATATTCTAGTTATTTTAGTCTAACAATCTCAAGTTACTAAATATACTAAAAATTTTCAACGTATTCAAAATACCAAACACCTGAACCGAAGGCTTGAATTCCAATGCATTTCAATTACAAGCTGCCAAACACAATAAAAGATACAGTACCACCTTAATTTTAGTGCAATTATAATTTGAGTCTCAATACATTCCAAATAAAATCTCCTAAATGAGCCTTAAGTAAATCTAATTAATTGAAATGAAACAGGGACAATGTACTATCTATTGTGGACCACAATGATTGAGGGAGGACAACAAAAATACATGGTCCACATTTGCCAGATGGTACTCTCATCCATACTGAAAGGGAGTCGACCTTTTTTTTTTGTTTTTTGTACACATGCACACACACCCCCCACACACTCACGCTAGTGGAATTTCACCACCTATGGGTACTCGAACCCTTGACCGGGTGTTGAAACTCCTGAAAGTCTACCACCCAAGCAAGACTAAGGACCCGAAAGGGAGAGGACCTACACGCGCTTTGTGGAGCCATTGCCGCCCCTTGTTGTGAAGTTGTGTGGGCCCACAGAAATGACTGTGGTAAAACCACTCTGTCCATCAGTTTTGCAACAATTAAAATAAGATAATAACATGTCTGCAAAAGCCTGGCTTTGACTAAATCGAAATCTTTTTTTTTTTTTTTTTACTCGTACTACTCTTACTCAAACCGTCTTTCTCATGTTGTAGATATCTCGCTTATCTTATTTATGTAAAAGCATGAAACATGCAGGAGATTGGCTTGTCTCGCTTTGGCGCTGAAGTTGCTGAACTTGTAAGGCTTCACGTGCTCCTGAGTTTAAAAATCTAGATATAGGAAGATCTAAAACTCACGTGAGACCAAATGAAAGAGTGGGAACCGACACCTTTATCATTGAAACTTTCTTTGTGATGACCATAATGTTTGTATACCATCCAAACCGTTCATACGGTTATTGCCACTCAAATTAACCGTGAGCATAAATATCATTGTGATATGAAACTTCTGTGGTCCCCACAAGGTTTCCAACGGTGGAGGTTCAATCCTGTCTATTTCGTGTGGTACGGTCTATGTGAGTTTTCTTGTAAAACTGATAGACCGAGTGGATTTGTCACCAGCATCTTTGTGGGCCCCATACAGCTTCCCCCAGCAGGGGACAGCACGTCCGCATGTGCACTTTTTGGGTACTCATGCGTCCAGTGTAGCCATTGAAGGACACCATCAAAAGCATCCTACGGTCCACAATAATGTTTACATAAGGTCATACAGATATAAATAGCATCTTGATTCAAAACTTCAATGGCCCCAAGAAGTTTTTAATGATCAATGGCCACTGTTTCTCAAGGTGTGGTCCACTTGAGATTTGAATGTCCTTCATTTTTTATACATGTTATAAAATTAGCTGGAAAAAGTTATGAGGATATACAACACATACATATAAGTGGGCCCGATGGACAGGCAAACACGGACGCAGATTAGCTACCGAACTTGACAGAAGTGACGTCACCATGTTATTTGGCCCCACCATGATGTATGTGTTGTATCCACACCATCCATCCATTTGGAGAGGTCATTTTAGGGCATGAACCAAAGAATGAGGCAGATCCAAAGTTTAAGTGGACCCCACCATAGAAAATAGTGGGGACAGTAAAAGCCGCTGTTGAAACCTTCCTAGGGCTCACTGTGATGTTTATTTGAGATCCAACATGTTTATAAGTTAACACAGACATGAAATGAGGGAAAACACAAATATCAGCTTGATCGAAAACTCCTGTGGTCCGAAGAAGTTTTTAATGGTAGGCATTCAATCCCCACTGTTTGCTATGGTGGGGTCCAATTGAGCTTTGGATCTGCCTCATTCTTTGAATCATTCCTTAAAACGATCTCTCCAAATTAATGGACGGTGTGGATACAACACACACATCATGGAGGGGCCCACATAACGTGGTGACATCACTTCGGTAGCCGGATCAAGTTCAGTAGTTAATCCCATGTATGTGTTTTATCTACACTGACCATCCATTGGGAGAGATCATTTCAGGGCATTATCCAAAGAATTAGGCAGATCCAAAGCTATAATGGACCCCACCACATAAAACAGTAGAGAGAGCGACACCACCGTTGGAACCTTCCTAAGTTTACATACATTAAAGAAGGGAAAACACAAATATCAGCTTCATCAAAAGCTTTTGTGGCCTTAGAAATCTCTAATGGTGGGCATTAATCTCTCTACCTTTTTCTATGATGGGTCATGTCCTAAAATGGTCTCTCCAAATGGGTGGACGGTGTGATATAATGATACAAAACATACATCATGGTGGGATTCACAAAACTTTGTGACGTCACTTCAATAGCCGGTCTGTAGCCAATCCGCGTCCACCCACCAGAAGCGGATTGGCTGGTGTACCAAACACTAGCTATATAGCTGGTGTAGGGACGTGTCCTGCGAGGACGATCGCTGACGCTCCTAGAGCTCGAGTTGTACGAACGTTCAAAGAAGATCAAAGTAACAAGGGTCCGACGGTGACGTATTTATTATATCCACACCATTCATCTATTTTTAGAGATCATTTTAGAGCATTATTCAAAAAATGAATCATATCCAAACGTCGATTAGACCACACCACAAATAGCAGCGGGATAATGATTTTCACCGTTAAAAAGTTTGTAGGGCCCACCATAATGTTTATTTTCCATCCAATCTTTTCATAAGGTCACAAAGAGCGGCATTAAGAGGGAAAAAAAATTTCATATTAATCCAAAACTTCTCTGATGCCTAAAAGGGTTTCAATGGTAGATGTTCAATCCCCCATTTCTTTTTGCAGTGTGGTCCACTTGATAGTTAGATCTGTCTTATTTTTTGTCTCAATCCTTAAGACAAGCTCGCTGAATGGATGGACGGTTTGGATATAACACATACCTCATGATTAGACCCATAGAACTTACTTAAGTAAATAAGGGGCTATATAGCTGGTGTGTGTTCCCCACCCACCACGGTGTTACCCGGATAACACGCGATCGAATAACACCTGATCCACGGAAACGGATTGCCTACTCCCCCTGCCTACTCCCCCTGCCACCAGCCAATAGTTGATGGTCGGTGCTATGTGAGCCCCACCATGATGTATGTGTTTCATCCATGCCGTCCATATATTTTTCCAGATCCTTCTATGGTATCAGATAAAAAATGAGGTATATCCCATTCTCAAGTGGACCACTTTGCAGGAAACAGTTTTGAATGAGCGTCAACCATTAAAAACCATTTGGAGGCCATAAAAGTTTTGAATCAAGCTGATTTTTGTTTTTTACCTTCATCTGGGCTGTATGACCTAATCATCGTATAGGATGTGAAATAAAAAGTACAGTGGGCCTTAGGAGGATTTTAATGGTGGATATCCAATCACTATTGTTTTCCTATGGTGTGGTCCACATGATATTTATATCCCTACAAGTTTTAATATCTAGACCTAAAATGATCAGTAAAAATGGATGAACGGAATGGATGAAACACATACATCATGGTGGAGCCCACAGAGCACCGACCACCTGCCACTGCCCAGTGGCGGGGGAGTAGCCAATCCGTTTCCCTGATCCACGTGTTGTACCAGAAATCGGATTGCGTACCGAGTTACTCAGTCGTCTCTTATCGTACTGAATAAATTCTTTTGGGCCCACTGTGAAATCATGTGGTTTATCCATGCTGTCCATCCGTTTTTTCATATCATTTTAAGGGTTGAACCCAAATGAAACCGTTCTAAGGCCCCCAGTGATGTTTATTTGTCATCCAAATTGTTCATAAGATCACACAGACATGGATGAAGGGAAAACACAAATATCATCTTGATCTAAAACTTTTGTGGGCCCCCGATAACTTTTCAACGGTAGACTTTAATTCATACTGTTTTAGGTGGTGTGGCCCACTGGAGCTTTCAATATGATTAATTTTTTGTTAAAAGCCCTAAAATTTTATGATAAAACGGATGAACGGAGCTTATACAACGCATGAATGACAGTGGGCCCCACAAAGTTTACTCAGTACGCAATTCGCTTCCCTGTACTATGCACTTGGCTAGCTTGTATTAGTCGGTATTTATCCATGATATCCGTTCATTTTACAAGATCACTGTAAGACATGAGCCTAAAAATAAGTTAGATCAAACTCTCCGGTGGACTACACCACAGGAAGCGATACCACCCTCATTTGCAAATACATAACAAGACCCAACAATAGCAAAGGGCCAACCCGCCTTGCTCGAACGAAATCGGACTGCGTACTGAGTTACTCAGTAGGCTCTTATCTACCTAGTAAACTCTGTTGGGCCCATGGTGAATATATCTTGTCTATCTATGCCGTTTATCCGTTTTTTCATTTTGTTTCAGGGGTTGAGACCAAAGTTTAAGTATACCCAAAGATCAAGTGTACCATACCATTGGAAACAGTTGGAATAATGACTTCCACCATTGAAACCTTTCTAGGGTCTACAGTGATGTTTATTTCTCATCTAACTTGTTCATAAGATCACACAGACACGGATGAAGGGAAAAAAACAAATACAAGCTTGATTCAAAACTTCTGTAGCCCCCAAGAAATTTTCGATAGTATATATTCAATTCACACTGTTTCCTATGGTATGGTTCACTTGAGGTTTGGATATATTTCACTTTCAGGCTCTAGACTTAAAATTATCTGTTAAAATGGATGGATGGAGTGAATAAAATACAAAAATCACGGTGGACCCTACAAAGTTTACTCAGTACGCAATCCGCTTTCTGCTCGAACGATTTGAATTTCGGAACAGTGGGCTTTGGGGACCACTCGTACATATTGAAAATCCATCTTCGAGCCAACAACCATATAGTTCCTGCCTATAAAAGCACTTGTTGCGAAAAAAAACTCCATTGATGCTTGAAAATTTTGACTATCTTATTCCATTTTATAGAAATTCATTTGCATGGCGATGATTGTGAAGAGTTTGGGAAGGCCAATTTCAAATTTTGCAAGGGAAATTTCTTCTTCATCTTTCGTTTCTGCTGCTCTCGAAGGGCAGAAACAACCACCAATGGAAGGGAAGAAGCTCACCAACCTCTTCTCTGCAATCAATCAAGCCCTCTATATCGCTCTTGAAACTGATCCTCAGTACATTTCTCAGCATTTCTTAAGATACCCCACCTGCATCTCATTTTCTTCAATTTTTGAGTGGAGTTTCTAGATATTGATATTCTGAATTAAGTTTAAAGACATTTTGATTAAATTGTATTTATTTAAATGGGTCTTTTTCTATGCTTGGAAGAATTTGACTATGTAGACTATGTAGTTTGTAAAAAAAATGATGCAAATATGTTAAATTTAATTTGAATGGCATTTTGATGGGTAGGTCCACACAATATTTCTTCCCTTTGTTCTTTTTTCTCCCTTTGCAATTTAAAGTTAAATTTTATGCTTTCAAAGTTTTAATTTAATTTTAAACTTAGAATTAAATAAGACGCGATAACTTCCGACCTCATTCAAACTCTCTTATCATTTCCTATAAAAGAAGAACTCTATAAAAGAGGAGTTTCTCATTAATCCCAATTATAAAAATCAAGAAAAAACTAGAGAGATAATATATTTATAGGTCCTATTTATTTTCTCATTTCTTTATGATTTAAGCTATTAGTCGTAATTAGGGACATCTTAACTGTAGAATTAAAGGGGTGATCAAACATTTCTACTCTTGTGGTGGTTAGGCAGCCTGGTAGATGTATACCATCCATCTTCGATTTAAGATTATGTAGGCTGTCAGATCCTACGGCCCAACTCATCGGGCATATGTAAGTGATATCAAAATGATACTCAATAAATCTCTAATTTTCTGTAAAATAATCATTTTGGGGTGAGCACAATTTTTATTTATTAATTATGACTCTTCAATTTAATTAACACACCCCATTTTTTACACTTAGCAAAACCCATGCCATTATAAAGAGGCCTCTCAAGTTCACCAGGTTGAACCTACAACAACCTAGGTTTTGTTGAATTGGATTAATAGCAATAAATATAAGGTTAATAGCAATACATACAAGAGCATGAATTGCTTTGGTTAACTTGGAAAATACAATTTTCCATGGGAGCATTCACTGTATCCATGTTGTTTATATAGCATCCACTCCACTCATCCGGTTCTATCCTCAATTATAGATCCTTGGTAAAAAAATCAGTGACACCCACAACTCAGGTGGAACACACCAAAGGGATCAATGGTGATGGGATTCTAAACATTGGTTGGTTTGTGAGGCCACCATGGCATGTATCTTTCATCAAACCTGTTAATTAGGTGTAACCCACAAAAATCAGTCGGATCCAACTTAGTTAAAGGATTTAGGAGAAATTTTTCATTTTTCTCATTTGTGTAGCCCCAAAGAGTTATCCACCGAGCTGAACTTTCGCATGTACGGTCGAAATAAGAGGTCTCACCTGATGGACGGAGTAGATTTAGATATACAATAGGATGGGTTCCACAAAGATTGGGTGATCTATGCACTGGGAAAACAATAATCGAAGACGTTTCGGCTCCCAGCCAGTGCCGCAAAACGGATTGGCTACTCCCCCCTGCCATCAGCCAATGGCTGATGGTCGATATTCCGTGGGCCCCACCATGATGTATGTGTTTCGTCCATTACGTCCATCTAATTTTCTAGATCATTTTCATGGTATGAGACCAAAAATTAGGTATATACCAATCTCAAGTGGACCACCTTACAGGAAACATAGTTTATTGAACTTCGACCATTAAAAACTTTTTGGGCATAAAAGTTTTGGATCAAGCTGATATTTGTTTTTTTCCCTTCATCTAAGTCTGCATGACCTAATCAACAGATTGGATGTCAAATAGACAGTGCAGTGGGCATTAGGAGGATTTTAATGGTGGATATACAATCGCTTTTGTTTTCCTGTGGTGTGGTCGACCTGAGATTTATATCCCCATATTTTTGGGATAAAATCATAAAATAATCTTTAAAAATGGATGAACGGAATGGATCAAACACATACATCATGGTGGGTTCCACGGATCACCGACCATCAGCCACCGGCCTGGGGCAGAGGAGTAGCCAATCCGTTTCCGCCAGTGCCTGGGTCAATTAAGGACGCGGATTGTGTTGCAAGGAACTCACCACGCCATGTGGAGCCTACCATGAGGTAGTTGTCATTATCCACGCCGTCCATCCGTTTGTCCAGCTCATTCTAGGGCTTGAAGCCAAAATTGAAGAATATCTATATATAAAGTTGACCACACCACAGGAAAAAGCGGAGATATTGACATCCACCGTTGAGATATACTTGCAGATTTTGGATCAGGATAATATTTTTGTGTTTTCAGTTCATCTCAGTGGGATTAACCTTATGAACGGTTTAGATGGAATTGAAACATCTCAATGGACGTAGGAAGGTTTCAATGACAGACATTTCTTGCTCCATTTCTCCTGTTATATAGCCACCTTAAATTTTGAATCTGCCTCATTTTTTAAAGCTCAGATCTTAAAACGGACGGACAGGTGGATTTCTCACAATATCATGGTAGGGTCCACCTAGGGTGGCAAGCAATCCGGCTTCTGGTCCGGTCACTGATGGCAAACCATAATCGAAATAATCGCTCCCACAGAGAGTGGTATTTAACAAACCGGTCGTACGTGGATTGCCGGCCAAAGCTTTTGGCGGGAAGTGGGCCGACTGTAATGTTGTGAGAAATCCACTCCATCCATACATTTTACCGGATCATGTTAGGTCATGGACTTAAAAATAAGACAGATCCAAAACTAAAGTGCGCTGCTAGATAGGAAATAGTGAAGATTTAACGTCCACCGTTGAAATTTCGTGGGGCCACAGAAGAAGTTCTGGATCGGGCTGATATTTTTGTGTTTTCAATTCATCCTATAAAGAATGACCTTATCAACGGGCGCCGATTAGCTACTGACAGGTTGAGTAGCCAGACTGGCTAATGAAGTGACCTCACTTGCATCCACACCTTCCATCTATTTTGGAGAGATCATTTTAGGGCAATATCCAAAGAATGAGTTAAATACAAAGCTCCAGTAGACCCAGCACAGAAAACAGTGGGGAGACGGCCACCATTAAAAACTTGTAAACGCTACAAAATTTTTAGATGAAGCTGATATTTGTGTTTTCTCGTATTTCATGTCTCCCCGCTGTTTTCTGTGGTGGGGTCCACTACAGATTTTTATCTGCCTCATTCTTTGGTTCGTAACTTAAAATGATATCTCAAAATGGATGGACGGTGTGGATATAACACATACATCATGGTGGGGCCCACAAAACTTGGTGACGTCACTTCAGTAGCGGACTCGCTACTCAACCTGTCAGGATCTAATCCGCCTCCCTTATCAACGGTATGGATGGCATATAAACGTCATGGTGGACCCTACGGAGGTTTCAACGGTAGGGATTTTCTTTTTTCGAGTCATGAGGCCCACCACCTGCAGACATGGCAGCGGCACCCAATGCCACCGCTGACAGAGGCAGCCGCTCGCGCCTCCCTTTTTCTCGCTCTCGATCTCTCTTGATTTCTCTCTCTTTCTCAATCTCTCTTTTAAACTCACACACACACACACTCTCTCTCTCTCGATCTCTCTTCCTCTTTCTCTATTTCTGTACCCCCGAATGCAAGGCCGCCATCTGCAGCATCAGCTGGCAGCGACGGACGCAGGCCTCTCTCCTCCCTCGCGTCTCTCTCTTTCTTTCCTCCGGCGGGAGGCCACGGCAGCCAGCCTCCATGGCTTCCTAGTAATGAAGATGGGTTTCCAGAAACCCTAGAGTGAAAAAGAAGAAGAGATGAAAGAATTCCGCCCAGGTTTGAGCCTGTTTGTTGGCCTGGTGGGCCGTATTTGTGTTTTGGGCCTCATGAAGTGGGTTTTATGGACTCATTGCAAAGCCTAGATTAAAAAGGGGGCGCGGGAAGGGAGAAGAAGAGAAAAAGAAGAAAATAAAAGGAGAAACGAGTCTTTGGTTCGGTAATGGATCTAATGGGCCTAATATAAATGTGTTGCCCATCTAATGGGCTCCACTTATGGAAGTCCATTAACAACAAGTATTGCTACACATGTGCTGTCCACAGCCTCAGCCTCATTAAGTAAGTGGGCCTAAATTTGGATTAGGCCCATTATCCATTTCCTTGCTATGTAGATGGTCTTGTGATACTGTAATTGCACCAAGAGTTTGGGGACCATTCTACGCTATCCCGAGTGGTTGGATAGCCTAAATGGGCCCAACATTTGTGCACAAATTGAGATGGGTCCAATTTGAAGCCCAAGTGACTTTCCTTGTTAAGATTATGCATGTCTTTATAAAGACCTTTAATCGGCCATTTGTGAGCTGAGTTAGGTCAAGAGTTAGTTATCTACTTGAGTTTTTTCAAGAAAATTTAACCCTTGTTGCAATACCTATATATATATAATATATATATATATATATATATATATTATATATATATATATATATATATAAAAACTAACAATTCAAATCTCTTGTGATAATGATGATCGATATATATTAAACAAAAAGTATATATTAATAAAAATTTGAATTTAAATTATCTTGATTATGGAATTTGATATTGTAACTATATCCATATATGTGATAATGTTAGGTGGGTTACACATTTTTGAATATTATGACCAAAATGTATGAACCTACATGTTCCTTTTATTATGTAATGTACATGTGCGTCCATGGGAATGTAGATCCTTTATTATGTCCATCCAATCACTATTTATCATGGGTCTACTAGTGATCAGAACCATCACTTATGATGTTGATCAACGTTGATTAACGTATTCATCATTGACGATGATCATTAATGATGACAATCGAATCCATCACGAATGATAATGATCAATGGTGATCATTGGATACATTATTCATCGTAACGCTTATTTTCATTGGTTCTTATGATAAGGTTTTTATATGCGTTATAATTTGGCTCAATGTGTTTAAATCAATGCCCCATTTATTATTAGAAAATTGAAAACTTAGTGCTATGATTATCTCTATTAATTAAAGGTTGTGCAAACCTTAGTGGGAGCTTATTTAATGCAGGGGCATTTTCACACCGGGCTCGAGTGGGGTGGCCTGTGGGATGAGGGGCCACACTCGGGGTGGGCGACCCGTTTGAGGCTGATGGCTCGTGTGAGGCGAAACCCATGTGATTTGGGGCCCATGAGGAGGGTTCGGTCGAGGACCTAATGCATGGATGTGGGGCCTAGGCTATAAAGAGAAAAGATATTAATTTGCCATTATCTATCAGTTTGAACCTGAGCAAGTGGTTAATTGTCCTGCATCAAATTGGTATCAGAGTGGGAGGTCTCGTGTTCGAGACTCCTCATCGGGGGTTATTAATGCAGGGGCATTTTCACATCGGGCTCGAGTTGGGTAGCTTGTGAGATGCGGGGGCACACTCGGGGTGGGCAGCCCGTGTGAGGCTGAACCCATGTGATTTGGGGCCCACGAGGAGGGTTCGGCTGAGGACCAAACCCATGGATGTGGGGCCTGGGCTATGAGATAAATGGATTAATTAGCCATGCTCTATCAGTTTAAGCTTTTAGAGCAAGTGGTTAATTGTCCTACATTATTATCTCCTTCACCAAATGATTCACGCACTCGACTATTGCAAGTTATACACATAGATTGTTACAGAAGCCTCTTATTTATCTTATCTCAGATAACTTGATTGATTTGCACTACCCATTCAGGTATTTGGACTTTAAGATCTCATATGAGATGGATAGGTCACTTTTCTAACTTCAAAAATTGTGTAACATGTAAAAATGTTGATAAAAAATGCCAATACCTTAGAATTATAGCGAAGTAGTAATGCTTTTTATAATGTAGAGATGACCACCAAGACAATAATTGCCGAATAGATTAAGCGTCAACAGTTTGATAGCAATAACCATGAAGACTTATCCAGCACCGTGAGATGCCTTTTAGACGAGGATAACATTTCGCACACTCTAGATGAGTTTCGAGAGGAACTAATAATGGATGGAGATGGGAACTTAGTAGAACATAGGGCTGCGATGAACCGCTACAATAAGCGGCTTAAATAGAATTGCTCAACTTGTAATGTCCTAATTAGTACCATGCACAAGGAGCTCATACCTACATATGACGTGCATGAGACTGTTAAGGGAATCCGGGATGTATTAGCTAATGCTTATGTGCAGAAGTCAAATGCACGTGTTAGGGCAATGGAACTGGGGTTCCAAGAGAATAGAAACCCGTGACTCCTCCTAATCCCAAGAAGGGGAAATGAAAAAAGAATCAGAAAAAGTCCAACTTACATGCTTTGTTTGCGGAAACTCGCATTACGTCTGTTAGTGTGCTAACAAAAAGATGGTAATTCCTAAGTCACTAGATACTTTGTTTGCAGGCGTTTGTTTTGAAATTATTTCCGTTAACACCTTATTTAATGAGTGGATTTAGGATTCAAGCGCAACAAAGCATGTGACGTGATATTGTTGAGGAATTCCAGCATGTAGTCACGAAGAATTACAAGTGTACATGGGGAATAACGCTGCTGAAGACGTGCTAGGGATTAACATTTATTGTCTCCATATGCATGTAGGGCAGACATTAATATTCTGTGATACTCTTTATGCACCGGACATGTGTTGGAGTTTAATTTCTATTTCTAAGTTGTTGGAAGATGGTTTTGACATTTATTTCTTTGGAGTTAAAGTTTCACTAAGACTTAAAACCTTATCTTTGTATAAGGAAGTTTGGTTTCATATTTATTTATTCTTGACATATAATGCGATAATGCACATCTTATTTTATCCATTATGTCGAATGAATCTGTTGTATTTGAATCTATAAAATGGCATGCGAGGTTAGGTCACATTGGAAAGGATCATATAATAAGATCGACTCGTTCTGGTCTGTTTAGTTCATTATCCAAAGTTGATATGTCATTTTGTGAACACTGTATGTCCAAAAAGATTTCTAAGAAACCATTTCCTAATATTTCGTCACTTTCATTGACAATTACTCGTGCTTCTGAGGCTTTTAACTGTTTTCTCTAATACAAAGCTTAAGTAGAAAATCAGATTGAGAAAATATTAAAATTCTTAGATCTGATAGAGGTGGTAAGTATACATCTGAAACGTTTAATTGTAGTGTGAAAACACTGGCATTTTTTTTTGGCAGTACACAATGGCTTATACTCCACAACAAAATAGAGTTGCAGAGAGAATGAACAATACACAATGCTACATGCCAATCTCTCTACCAATTTTTGGGGAGATGCGCTGATTACAGCTATCCATGTCTTTAATAGTCCTGTTGAAATCCGTTCGTAAGACCCCATATGAGATGCGGACCGGGAGAATTCCTTTTCTAGCTGACCTATGCCCTTGGGGATCTTTGGAATATGTTTTGCTGCCTGCTCTGCATAAAGGTAAACTTGATAGTAAAACCATCGATTGTGTATTCATTAGGTACTCGTGCACTTAAATGGATATGTTCTAGTTTATGAGGACTATGGAGGATAGAATGGGATAGAACTCGAGACGTGACCTTTGTCAAAGACGGATACCGCAATCGAAAGAAGCAGAAAGTTGAGATATAACTTTTTGAAATCCACAATGCATATCAAAAGAGTTGAAGCTCTGCTTCTCATAATGGAGATACTCCCATAGTTCATTAGGACATTGGGAGTACATCTCAGCAGGCTCTTGAATTATGTCGAAGTGAAAGAGAATTGATTTCCCAAAGATACTTCGATATCGAGGGTGAATCTTGCTCTTGTGTTGCAATTGATGATGATGAACCTTATTCTTAGCAGGATGCGTTGTTGTCTCCAAATTCGGCTGATTGGGTAAATACAACGGTTGAGGAGATCGACTCCATGGAAAAGAATAAAGTTTTGTGTTGCGATTAACGATGATGAACTTGATTCTTACCAAGATACTTTGATATTGAGGGTGAATCTTACTCTTGTGTCGCGGTTGACGATGATGAACCCGATTCTCACCAGATGCATTGTTGTCTTGAAATTTCACTGATTAGGTAACTGCAACGGATGAGGAGATCGACTCCATGGAGAAGAATAAAGTTTGGGAACTTTTTGATCTGCCTTCCAATCGTAAAGCGATAGGTAACAAGCAAGTACTCAAGATTAAAAGAAAGGTAAATGGTACAGTGGACAAGTACAAAGCATGGTTGGTTGCTAAAGGTTTTACATAGCAAGAATGCGTTGATTACGGGAAGACTTTTCCTCGATTTGCATGATCTTGTCCATCGTTGCAAGTTTATACTTAAGAGTTATATCAAATGGATGTAAAGATTGTAATGTTAAATAATAACTTGGATGAAGAGATATACATGCACAACCCAAGGGACATGTGGGCAAAATACACTCAAAGAAAGCCTGCAAACTGTTAAAATCTGTCCATGAGTTGAAGCAGTCTTCAAGACAATGGCACATGAGGTTCCCCTTAGCTATCACCACTTTTGGGTTCACAATGAGTTAAGAAGATAATTGTGTATGCATAAAGCGGCTTATAAGATCTTTTTTAATACAATTTTTATATGTAGACAACATCTTACTAGCTACTAATGATATGTAACTGTTAATAATGACTAAAGATTTACTTTTTTCAAATTTTGAAATGAAAAATCTTAGTGAAGCCAACTTTATTCTAAAGGTAAAGATTATCAAGGATTGCCCCTAGGAGATTCTTAAGCTTGTCACAAGCCACCTACATGTAGAAGATTTTAGAGCGCTTTAGGATGGAAAATTCGAAAGTTGTTGAAACCTGTATGGAGAAAACTACCAAGGTAGACAGGAAATCGTGTTCCTAGACTGAAGCCGAGAATTTGTTTATGTCCTCAATACCTTATGTGAACGCAGTAGGTAGCTTAATGTATGCCATGTTTTGGACCAGACTAGATATTATTTATGCAGTTTGCATAGTCAGTTGTTACCAAAGTAACCCGAGATAATCTCACTGTCAAACACATATTCCCAAACTAAAGCTGAGAAATCGTTTATGTTCCTAGTATCTTATGTTAACACAGTAGGCAACAAATCATGTTCCTAACCTGAAGTTGAAAAATCATTTGTCTTCACTACCTTATGTGCCAATGCAGTAGCCAGTTTAATGTATGCCGTGCCTTAGACTGGACTAGATATTAGTTATTCAGTTTGCATAGTTACTCATTACCAAAGTAACTTGGGACAATTTCATTAGCAAATTGTCAAACACATATTCCACTATATCCAAGGAACAAATGACATGACACTGTGTTACGAAGGCACAAGTTTAAAGGATATTATAATGTTGCCTAGGATAATGACGCCGATTGGGAAATGTTTGCTTCAGGATATGTATTCTTGATCGGAGAGGGAGCTATTTCTTAGTCGAACAAGAAACAAACATCCACAACACTTTCATCTATGGAGACCGAGTACATTGCATATTGTGCTGCAATTTAGGAGTGTGAATGAGTAAACGGATTCTTACAAAGTTTGGGCATTATACTGAGCATTTATAAGTTTGTATTGTTAAGGATAGACAACACCTTTGCCATTGACTTGGCAAAGGACCTTAAACACCACTAAAAGTCCAACCACGATGAGATCAAGTATCATTATATTTGTGACCAAGTGAGAGATAAGAAGGTCACCCTTAGCTATATTCCTACCATGGAGATGTTGGTTGATCCTATGACAAAGTGGCACAACCAGCTAATGGAAAGGATCCGACCAAGCGTAGACACCTTCAATCTAAGCATGAGAACTTAAACAAATAGAGAAAATTTGCAGAAATTTAGTTTAATTCCAAAGCTGTCATTCTACTACTCATCCAAGGCCCTTATATAAGGCTTTGAAATGTACATATAAAGAAAACATATAATGTCATTGATAACCAATGGCTTGTTACAAATATGGAAACGAGATAAAAAAAAAATAAGGATGCAATAATAATAGATTATTCATAGCTAGCTAATTGATTCTGCTAGCTAATTACCTAACTAAGCTAGCTACCTAAATAAGAGGTTTGAGCCTCCCTATTAATGGGCTAATTGTTGGGCTTGGGACTAGCCCATGGATCGTGGGCCCATATCAGTTTGCATCAATCCTCCCCCACTTGAAAGAACTCGACCTTGACGAGTTAATGGCTTGATATTGCTCATAGAGGTCAGGATTCAAACGCTGGAAGTCGGTAACTATGATCCATGTAGCATCGAAGAGAGGTCGTCCTTGCCATCAAACAAGAAACTTCCGGTAACCACCTTGGCATGTGGAGATGATCTAGTCATCGAGAACATCATTGATCATGTTTGTAGCCGGTAAAATGGCTAGAAGTGCGATGGCTTGTTCTTCAATACCATCATTAGTATGGTGCCCATGCTAGATTAAAAGATCCTCCATATTGAAAATAGGACTGCTAGGTAGATCTGGTGGGAGATCTAAAACATAAGCATCGGCATTGATCTTCTTTATGATTTTGAACGGTCCCGTATTGTAAGGATGGAGCTTCTTCGAGGTGCTAGGAGGCAACTATTCAAGACGAATACGGGCCATAAATATGTCACCTTCCACAAATTAAATAAAATGATGTCTTGTGTCTACATGTTGCTTATATAACTTTCATTACTTGCGGCGATATTACGTCGAACTTCGTCATGCACCTGCTGCATATGGCGGATGAAGTCATCAGCTTCTGCACTTGATCTCGACTCTACAGGTAGAGGAACCAAATCAACTAGAAGGCGCGGTCGTATATCAGTTACTACTTTAAAAGGTGACATCCTTCTGGACCTATTGATTGAATTATTATAAGCAAATTCAGCCATGGGTATAACTAGGTCCCATGTAACTACATGATCATGAACAAGACACCGTAATAACTTGCCCAAGCTACGGTTGACCACTTTTGTTTGGCCATCAGTTTGAGGGAGGTATGCACTAGAGAACTGAAACTTGGTTTTCGTTGCCACCTAAAGAGTTTTCTAGAAATAACTCAAGAACTTGGTATCACGATCATACGCAATTGACCTTGGAAGCCCATGAAGACAAACAACCTCTCGAAAGAATAATTGAGCAATCTTGAGAGCGTCTTTGTATTTGAGCATGGTATGAAATGAGCCATGTTTGAAATCAATCAACAACCACAAATGCTGAATCAACTTTCCAAGAAGTCTTTGGCAAACCCAGGATGAAGTCCATGTTGAGATCTTCCCACGGAGCATGTGGGATTGGTAGTGGTTGATATAATCCACTGTTTTTCTTTTGACCCTTAGCAAGCCAGCAAACCCTGCAAAACTAACAAATCTTGGCAACATCTGATTTTATACGAGGCCAAAAGTATCTATCTCTAACGTGAGGTAGGGTCTTATCATGGCCCAAGTGTCCACTACACCCACCAGCATGTAACTCCCTCACCAGGATGTAACTCCCTCACCAGGGTCTTATCATGGCCCAAGTGTCCACTACACCCACTAGCATCTATACTCACGGATGGATGTATTAGGTAGGCAAAGTTGCGTTTCCTGAAATAAGTAGCTATCATGAATGCTGAAATGTGGGTGTCTCGCATATTCTCCACTAAGAATGCCAGTATAGATACCCCCAAAATCCTTGTCGTCAACATACTTACGTCGTATCTCTTCGAATCCTGGAACAGTGATCGCCATCGATGACAATAGATACATACGGTAGCTTAATGCATCAACAACCTGATTGCCCTTGTTAGCCTTGTAGCAATTGACAAAAGAAAACTTCTGAAGGTATGTGCTCCACTTGACACGACGAGCACTACTTGAGTGCTTCATGATCAGAGCATAGGACAAACTCCTTGCCAACCAAAGAGTGGCGTCAATGCCGTACAGTTTGCACAACGACATAAAATTCCAAGTCATAAGTGGAGTATCGTTGCGCATCAAAGAGCTTTTCACTGAAGAAAACTATTGGATAACCCTCCTGACTAAGAACTCCAATGCCGACATTAGAGGCGTTAGAACTCACCTCAAATACTTTCTTAATGTTCGGAAGGCGCAAGACTGGAGATTCGGTCATCCTACCTTTGATCCTATCAAATGCTCGTGTTGTCGAACCTGTCCATCGAAACTCCCTTTGTTTCATACAATCGGTGATTGGGGCCATGATGTTGCTAAAATTCAGCACAAAACGTCTGTAAAATGTAGTGAATCCATGAAACCTGCAAACTTAAGAGAGAGTGGTAGGTGTTGGCCAATCAACTATGGCTTCCACCTTGGTGGGGTCCACCTCTACACCTTGTGACGAGACAATGTACCCTAAGAAAATCATTGATGCACTCGTGAACATACACTTTTTAAATTCGACGTAGAAGCACTCACGATGAAGGACTCTGAAGATAAGACTTAGATGATTAAAGTGCTCCTTTCTTGACGTACTGTAGATAAGAATGTTGTCAAAATAGACAACGACAAACTTACCAATAAAAGGGCTAAAAAAGCCCTTGTGCAGTGCTGGCCCTACTTACTCCCAAGAAGGATGGAAGTTGGCGCATGCGTGTAGACAGCCAAGCTATTATAAAATCACAGTGAAATGTCGTTTCTCCATTCCTCGGCCTGATGATATGCTAGACTTGCTCTCGAATGTAGCCCTTTTTAAGCAACTTGTCAACTTGACGCTTCAACTCGGCGTGCTCGGCGGGACTCATCCAGTATGCCAATAAGTTGGGTGAGGATGTTCTGGGAACCAAATCTATAACGTGTTGAATATCTCGTAATGGAGGCAACTCCTCAGGCAGATCATCAGGGACCAAATCTTGGAATTCATGTAGCAGAGATTTGATTTCATCAGGAATAGGCTCATCCTGATTGATAACAGGCTCCTGCACCTGTTTCGTGACTAGAGCGAACATTACAACCTTTCTTCTTGCTCTCTTCTTTGAATTTCCGCACGGTGAGAACATAGGAGTTTGAAAAGCAGCTGATGTCAATGATAAAGGTGTAGATGAAGGAGGTGATGTAGGCTGCAACGGGTGAAGAATGATACGATGACCTTGCCATAGGAAAGTATGCATGTTACTTCATCGTCACTTTGTACTTTTTGGTCAAAAATCCATGGTCGACCAAGAAGGATATGGGTGACATTCGTCAGAATTATGTCACACCAAATATCATCCTCGTATATAGGGGTGTACACGAACCAAGTTAGCTCGGTTAGCTTGCTAACTCGACTCGAAAAAGCTTGATTCGACTCGGTTCGAAGCTGAGTTCGAGCCGAGTCGAGCTGATTTTTTGAGCTTGAAAAAATTTCGAACCGAGTTCGAGCTTGCCCGAGCTCGACTTGACTCGGATCGAACCAGTTCGGTGACTCGGTTACTTTGATATTGATGTTACTCACCAAGTGTTTGATGAAATGACTTAACGAAGTGTGGCTGGTGATAAGGAAGGTATGTATATGAAACAAATACCCTTTTTTTCTTGATTTTTTATGTTGCTTAGAAGGTGTTTGATGAAATACTTAAAAAACCACTGCTGCTGTTTTAAATCCAGTGAGATTTTGAAGGTGCAATCCACGTGTTTGTGAAAATGCTGCACTCGGCTCAATCTTGGCTCGAACTAGGCTCAAACTAGCCCGAGCTACTGACCGAACCGAGCCGAGCTAGCCAGCCAAGCTCGAGGACCTAGCCGAGCCGAGTTCGAGCTGGGGTCAGCAAGTGGCCGAGCCGAGTCGAGCTGTGCCAAGCTTGACTTGGTTCGACTCGTGTACACCTCTACTCGTATATGCCAATTTTAAATGATACCAAACATCTTCGAGTCATAGGAATGGCAGCGTCATCGACCCATGTAACCTTATATGGTTTTGGATGCCTTTCAATTGACAACTTGAGCTTATCAATCACCTCTTGAGATACAATGTTCATTGCGTTGCCACCATCAATGATCACATTACATAACCTGCCCTGTCATTTTACCTGCGTGTGGACAATAGTTGTCCATCGCCAGTCTTCCTCTTCCTCCTCGGTGGTGGTAAGGAGGTGGCGAATGATAAGAGTAGGGCCTTCATCCTCAACTTGAACCGCAGTTTCAGCAGGTGGGTCCTCTGGTTGTGATGTAGGTTCTACATATAGTTGTTCCATCTCAATGTGCCCATCGCAATACTCATGGCCATCCGAGTAGTAGAGGTCCTCATTACCGCAATAATGGAGGTTCTTGGCTTACATATACTCATTAGAAAAGTGCCTTATTTGTCCACAATGGTAACAATCAACATCTCGTCTTTCTCTCATGATGGAAGGATTAAGATTAGTACCTCGTCCTCTAGTGTCATGTCATTGCACCACTAGTTGCTTTTGGTATGAAGTCTATGGTGAAGGGCGCTACAATGGTTGAGGCTGCCTTATAAGAGGAGCCTGCATCTATGGGCGCAACTGACAAGGGCGGGGAGGTGGTCTGTAGCCCTGGGGTGGAGTTCGATTGAAATGCGAATCCAAACCTCATCACACAGAAGGTTCCCCAACTGGAGAACCAAAACGTCGAGGAGTATGTTGTTGCAGCAGCTGTTAAACTTGTCGAGCCTTCAGATGAACATCATCAACTGTCTCGAAATCATACATGACCACCTCGCGATGGATTTCTTAACGTAACCTTGCCGATCGTGGTTAGCTGCTACGTGGTTTGTCTCTACAAGCTTACAACTAATAGAAAGCTCATTGAACTTCTTAGTGTAGTTATCCACCGATAAAGTTCCCTATTCGAACACACGGAGCTCTTGGAGAAGTGTATCCATGTAATCTGAAGGCAAATACTTACTTTCTAGTTTCTCCCTCATGTCAGCCCACTTGGTGATACCAGGACAACCCATGATGAGATTGTTGTCGTCAATGCTTAACCACCAGATTCTTGTTGGGCCCTTCAACTTGACCTCGTTGGACATCATCCATGTTGTACCATACAAAATAATCTTCTAGCGTTGTAATCCAATCGATAAAAGCCTTTGCATCAAGATGACCTGTGAAGTCTAGAACTTCAACCCGTACTTTCTTAATAGTATTCAAGACGAAATGTGAAGTGTAGAACTTCAACATGTACTTTCTTAGTAGTATCATCTTTCTTGGGTGTCTCTATTGCGGTGTCATGGGCTTTCTCTGCAAAGAGCCATTGTATGAAGTCATAAACAGACCCTCGAGGGCCCGTACCATTTTGGTTCATCGAAGGTTCTGGTTTGTGCCCTTGTTGAGGATTTAGACCACCTTTAGGATCTCCAATAGGATCAAGTTACTCACCATGCTGTTTTCCACGCAATTGGTCAATAACAGTTTCCAGATTGGCTACCATTGCGAATAGCATGGTGATGCAACTGTCTCATTGTTGATTGGTAAGCCTCCCTCGATAGACGTTACCACTGCAGGTAGACATTGTGATGTCGGAAAATAATGGACAGAATACGGCCAATTTTTTATTTTATTTTTATTTTTTTCTTTCTTTCTTTCTTCTTCTTATTCTTCTTCTTTTGGGTTTCAATGGGATGGAACGGGCTGATTTGGGGGGTTTTAATGGGGCTTATTTGGAGGCTTTAATGGCTTGGAATAGAGCTGCTTTTTGGAGTTTTAATGGGTTAGAACATGGCTAATTTTGGGGGGTTTTAATAGGTTGGAATGGGGCTGATTTTGGGGTTTTAATGGGAAAAGGAAGGCTGATTTTTTGGGTTTTAATGGGCTAGATTAGGGCTGATTTTGGGGTTTTAATGGGTTGGAATGGGTGTGTATGACTGCAAAAATTCTGGCAGAGTCTCCCCTTGTTAGTTGGACTTTCAGGCTTTGTAAAAGAAAGGAAAAAAAAGAAGTGAATGAGGGTAGGAGGGATGGATGCAATGAAGAAAATAAAGGAAAAGAGACAAAATGTTATGATTAAAGAACCTGGAAACAATAATATCGAGATTGTTGTTGATCCAGGACTTTAACCTAGCCGTTGGGACCCGCTCTGATACTAAACTGGCGCAACCGACTAATGTGAAGGATCCACCCAAGCGTAGGCACCTTCAATGTAAGCACGAAAACTCAAACAAATAGAGAGAACAATTGTAGAAATTTAATTCAATTCCAAAGGTGTGCTTCTACTACTCATCCAAAGCCCTTATATAAGGCTTTGAAATGTGCATATAAGGAAAACACATAATGTCATTGACAACCAATAACTTATTACAAATATGGAAATAAGATAAAAAGAGATAAGGATGCAATAATAATGGATTGTTCATAGCTAGCTAATTGATTATGCTAGTTAATTACCTAAATAAGCTAGCTACCTAAATAGGAGGTTTGGGCCTCATTAATGGGCTAATTGTTGGACTTGGGCTTAATGGGCTTGGGCCTAGCCCATAGATAGTGGGCCCAGATCAGATTGTATCACAAACTCTATAGCTAGAGATCTATTTTAGGTTCATGTCAAACGGATGAAATTGAGAAGAGCTTGGGTGATATCATTGTATCATATACCTTTTATCTTTCATTAATGAATAAACATTCCTTTTATTCAGTATTGAGCGCTACTACTGACTAGGCGTGTAAATCATCAACATTTTCCTTAAGATCATGTAGGACCTCTACCTTTGTCGGAAGTCCGATTAGCCATTCGCACAGGTTGACCAACCCTGAATTTACAAGAGAGGTACAGTTGGGATGATATTCATATATTGAGGTGTGGACCGCCTTTTATTACGAAAAATAGTACATGAGGATCCGAGTAAGTCGATTTCACCTTCAATCTTAAAAGATTGAAAATGAGACTGATCTACTTGAATAACGTAATCGCTCCATTGCTCTTTATGTGATCAATGTTATGGATTGAATAAATGTTAAGCTGTGAGGATATGAGACGAGTCATGCCTCATGTGAGATGACTTGCATATTGTAGACCTGGCATATGCCTAGTATTTGACCTTTTACCTACAGATTGCTTTGGTTCGATCTAATCATTGTAAAATACAAGCAACCAGTCTCGTAGGTAGCTTTGTGTCTGTAGTTATTCTCATCTTCTGTATAGGAAGATGAGATTGAGTGTCACTACTTTAGTGTACAATGTCGAAATGCCCTTAATAGGTCAGACTTTCGCAAAAGTAGGTAGGTTCCACACAAGTTTCCCTCCTTTTATCCTTTCTGATTTCTCTTTGCAGTTTGAGATTGAGATAGGATGAGACCAGATAACTTCTAGACTCATTCAAACTCCTCGACCATTCTTTATAAAAGAGGGAGGGTTCTCTCGTTAATCCCATAAAAAGTTGTTAGTTATTAGAAAGAGAAAATTAAAGAGAGAGTATATCCATAGATTATGTCTATTTGGACCATCCCTTATACGACCAAGCCATTGATCGTAATTTTGGGCCATCTTAACCTTAGAATCAGAGGGGTGATTAGACCTCTTTGCTCTCGTAGTGGTTAGGTAGACCACCGAATGTGTACCATTCATCTTTGGCTTTTGCGAAGGTCCCACGATCGTGTAGGCCCACCCATCCGGGTTGTCTTTTTGTTTCGATGGAATTATGTTTATTTTGGTATGTATGTTTCGTTTGAAGAATGCCCATTTTCTTCAATTTGTTTGTAGAGTACTGTAAATTGGAATTTTCACTGGAATTCTATTTATTTGGTTTGTTTCTTATTTTAGAAGAACATCCATATCTTGCTCTCTTTGTTTTGTTTGTAGGTTCTCCAAATTTGATATGGATACGCCGAATCCAAGTTCAGCAGCGTTTTGATGGAATTTTGTTTGTTTGGGTTGTATCTGTTTCTATGTTTCGACGAATACACAAGTTGTTTTCTTAGATTTCTTGTAGAGCTTTGTAAATTTGAATTTTCACTGGATTTCCATTTATTTGGTTTTTGTCTTTTTCTGTGCTTTGAAGAATAACCCATATCTTGCTTTCTTTGATTTGTTTGTTGATTTTTGTAAATTTGATATGGATATGCCGAATTCAAGTTCAAAGGCGTTTTAATGGAATTCTAGTTATTTTGGGTTGTGCGATTTGTCTTTTTTGATATTTCAAAGAATACCCCTATCTTTTTTTTCTTTTTCTTTTTTAAGAAGCCCCAAATGTATGGGGAGTATATTTCATGAAAACGAACCTTTACAAGTCTTTCAGATCAAGGCCAGGCTAGTAAGCCCAGGCCAAGACCTATCGTAAAAGGGAAAAATACACACGTGGGATAATATACTAGGCCAGGCGAGTAAGCCCAGACCCCATACCCCTATCTTCATTTCTTTGATTTGTTTGTAGAGTTTTGTAAAATTGAATTTTCATTGGGATTCTATTTATTTGGTTTTTGTCTTTTTCTATGTTTTGAAGAACACTGTATCATGCATTCTTCAATTCTTGTGTAGAGTTTTGTAAATTTGAATCCAAGGTTGAATTCACTAAGCTTTATTTTTTATTATGTTTTTCAATGTTTCTGATGAGGACTCAAGAAATATTTATTGCAAGGGGCAAACCTCCATGGATAAGTGACTTATATAAATTCTTCTCTTTCTTGTTTAGCTGCTTCTCCACTCTCTTATTTTTAAGAGGTTGTGATGCCAAACATAAAAGATAAACTGAATCAAATATTCTAATATCTATCTGAATCTAATTAACATTATTTGCTTCGTGAGTGTATGAAGATGAATATTCAAATTAAGGTGGATTTTGGTCCTGAATCAAGATTTTTACTAATTTGGGGGTAGATGATGTTGAGTCAAATGAAGTATATTGATCAAAATTGTGGTTGATGAGGACTTGTTGGTAGAGTATAACATAAAAGGGGTCTTTTCTCCTGCTGATTTGTTCTTATTAGTGAAATGTACATGGAACTTCACATTTTTTCTTATAGCCGTTTACTTTTCTGCAGTGCTTATTTATTTGGAGAGGATGTGAGTTTTGGTGGTATCTTCCGTTGCACAACAGGATTGGCTGATAAATTTGGCAAATCCAGGGTTTTCAATACACCTATGCGAACAGGTACATGTATTTTCCAAGCGATGTAGCATACTAGGTGAGATTTAAAGATGGGTTTTGCTAAGGTCCCCATGAAGGTGAGGATGTTGGCAACGTCCCCAAAGCTTTTGAATGACACATGGGACACCCAATTATCAATCCGGACGGTTCATTCAATAGTACCATTTGGAGAAAGCCATGGTGCAAGAATCACGCTGATTGGATGATCCTAACCCCATGAATGAGGCCAATTAGTTACAACCTTCTGATCCTTTCAAGCCATAAATTGCATGGTTACAATCATCAAACCAGAGTGCTACTTTCGAATCATAAGCAATGCAAAGTGGGATCTGTCTGATAGGTTGTTCAAATTTTTTTATTATACCTATTTCATTTATGTGCTCAATCTTTACTGACCATTTTTCATGCGATCGGATGCTTATGATCGATTGGTTGGTGTGATTTTCGCACCATGGATTGTCTCTAGTTGAATGAAAGAATGGACAGTTCAAATTGACGATTGGGCATCCCACATGTCATTCAAAAGGTTTGGGGACATTAGCTAAATCCTTGAAAGATTATGGAGGGATTTTGTCTAATTCTATAACATGGGATTGATGGCTTGGTAAGGAATTAGGTTAAAAAATAAATGCAATAAACCTACATTGTACAAGGCGAGGTAATTCAAATTTCAAATAAATCATCTCAGGACCTATAATTTGTTACGATACTTTTCTTGGCAAATGAGCTAGCTACTTACAATATCATGAAATTTCATGGTCAATCATAAAAAAAGAAAGAAGGGGGCCTTCGGTTCCACGAAATATCATGAAATTTCATGGTCAATCAAATGCACCTGTAATAAAGAAAATCATTATGGAGAGGATATATGGAGTGTTAGCAATGTGGGGTACTTACAATAGCCAAAATATGTACCATGAACTTACCTGTTCCTTATGTTCTAATAAAAACTCCTGTCTTTATTTTATTTTATTTTTAGTTCTAAAAATTGTTTTTAATAGGACAGTGCATTTAAGGAATGTCACGATTTTGTGTTTTTTAAGTTTCTTTTATTTGTAAATGCTAACATATCTTTACACACAGGGAATTGTTGGATTTGGCATTGGTTTGGCTGCCATGGTGAGATTGTGAATTTTAATTGTCCCACATCCTATAAATGTTCTACTTTCATGTTTTGCCTTTTGTGTTCCTGTAATGCAACTCTGGTATTTTCTGAATGGTTCAAAGCTTTCAAACATTCTGTTTTTAACTATGGATTTTATTTTATTTTTGGTCCACAATAGGGGAATCGAGTTATTGCGGAAATTCAGTTTGCAGATTACATTTTCCCTGCCTTTGATCAGGCATGTTTCCTATCATGTTTAAAATCCTTTTGCAGCCGTGATCCCTTTTTTCCCCTACTTCAATTCAGGAACTCATTCTTGGATGCCTTGCAGTGGTTTTCTACTCTTGTTCTTTGTGTTTAAAAATTTTCCTTGGGAATCTGAATCTGAATCTTGCTTTTTGTGCATATGTACATATGTAACTCATTAATTGGATGTAGGAGCAGGAGAGACAGTTAAATATCCATGGGCAGAAATTTTAGAAACTGAATGTTGAAAAATCATCACATTCTTGAAGCAACAACAGTTTATGGTTAGAAGCAATAAAGCCGATTAGATTTATGTTCTGATACTTTTGACTATTTTGCAATGCCGATTAGAAAAAACATGTTCAGCATTTCCAACTTGTATCAGCTTTCTTGTCACAATTAATAAGAAATATGAGTTTGGTTAAATCCCTAGACTTGTATCAACTTGTATCAGCTTTCTTGTCACAATTTGCTGCAAAGTCAGCCTCGACTGCATCATGTTCATGATTTTGAAGTAGAAATTTACAACAAAGATTAACATGAACACTGGAAAACACACTATCAACATAAGCATGATATTGGCACCTTTCAAAATAAAAAAGCATGATATTTCCACAGTCATACTTCGAGATCATGTGCAACACTAGTCTAGCACTTGCCACAATAGTGCAGGGTGAGAGTAGCTTGTTGGGCGTAACACTGGTAGAGTGCTACTTAGAGCAGCGCAGCGTCAAAGCACCCTTCTGGGGTGCAATGCTCACAGAGCGCTGCTTAGAGCAATGCAAGGTGAAAGCACCCTGCTACTCGATCAAGGAAGGGTGTCGCGAATGTCTACTTGCACCCACAAAGTTGGTGACCAAACTTATAGGCATCATGGGGTAGCGCAGCCTCTTGTGAAACACACAACAAGGGCTGAAGTATTGGGGGGCCAATGCTGGCGAGAATATTGGCATTGGTGTTTGGTGCAATGCTGGGGGTCTCTGCTGGCGAGAATATCATATCTGGTGTCCGGCACTAGTAGTGTTGGACTTTACATGGGGGCTGACCTGCTCTAGATGCCTGGATGGCTGCACCAGCTACTGGCATTTTGTTCAGCGCCCTACAAGTGTTCTCAAATGTACTTCATAGGTGGAGAACTTAGGCTTGAGAAAAACCCGGGAAGTGGTCCTCACAAGCCTCAAAACCCTTCCACATTGCTATAGGACTATGTTTGGAAAAGCTTGGTGTCCCACTTAATAATCTTCAAAGGGGATTGATGCAGGACAATTAACCACTTGCTCTAAAAGCTCGAACTGATAGAGCATGGTGAATTAATCACTTTATCTCATATCCCAAGCCCCAAATCCATGGTTTAAATTCTCGGCCGAACCCTCCTCGTGGCCCCCAAATCCATGGGTTCTGCGGGCCACCCACCCTGAGTGTGCCCCTGCATCCCACAGGCCACCCCACTCGAGCCCGGTGTGAAAATGCCCCTGCATTAGGGATGGAGGTTGTAAACGATGTCACTTTTCACTCTACGATCCTTCGAGTTGATTTTTGTTTTATATCTAAATGACAGAATTTTTACTTTGTAGATTGTCAATGAAGCAGCTAAGTTAAGATACCGAAGTGGGAATCAATTCAATTGCGGAGGTGCAGTTTATTTATAGTTTTATTTATTTATTTATGAATTGATCTTTTTAATGCATATTCTTGCGTTGAAATTCCTTGTGATCTTGTCAGGTTTGACAATACGAGCTCCTTATGGAGCTATTGGGCATGGTGGGCATTATCATTCACAATCACCAGAGGCTTTCTTCTGCCATGTTCCAGGGCTCAAGGTTAATTTCCATTTCTTCTACATTTTATGCCTGCTCAGGTTTGAATGTCTCAAAATATGTGTAGATATAGAGGACTTGCAAAACATTTTGAGGTGTTGTGGAATACCAAGGCAAAGAACATCTTGAATCTGCAATGAATGTTGAGACCCGCTCATTAACTTGGAACGTACACAGTGAGTTGACTCACTTTGGGATATGGTTCTTAATAAAAGAAATGGTGTTTTTAGTTCTTACCCAGCAATGGAACAGGTAAGACCTACCTTTCATTAATCTAGGTATTCGTCGGGTGGCCCCATCATCGTATAGCCCATGCCCCAATCCTCTCTATCAGATGATCCCAGCAATCTGGTGTGTGACTTGCAAATGGAAAGTTATAATAGGGATCTGTTCACCTTTTATCAACCACTCAAAATAGATGAGTAGATATAGAAGAGTTGTGGGTGTTATTGAATTTCAAGATAAAGAAATGTCTTGCACAGTGTCTGCAACAAATGTTGAAAATCGCATATTAACTTGGAACTTTCTCAAAGAGTCAACTTTGGAGGTATTATATGGTTCTTGTTTGAAGGAAATGGTAGTTTTAGTGCTTAACCAACAATGGTACATGTGGGACCTACCTTTTGGTAATCTAAGCCATTCTTCTGGTGGTCCCATCATGGGTTAGGCCATGCCCCAATCTTCTCTATCAGTATCAGATGATCCCAACGTTTTTGTGTGTGTCTTGCAAATAGAAAATTGTATCTGGATATTTTTTCGATATATTCTGTTTGAGTAAAGAATGCTATCCATGGATGCTGAGCTTTTCAGAGAAATGTTTTGGTTATAGATGGTGATTCCTCGAAGCCCCCTACAAGCAAAAGGACTATTGTTGGCATGTATACGTGATCCAAACCCTGTTATCTTCTTTGAGCCAAAGGTATTTGATACTTTACCACCATGCATATCGTGCACACTCAAAATTTTGATTACTTTCAGATCATAGTAAATCAAGTTCTGTATTATCTGGAAGGGTCACAAATGGGACTGAAGCTCATATTAAACAAGAAGAATTATTGGTAATTGTTCCTTCCCTGGGATCCTGCGCAAGCGGGCCACCCATGGCTCTGTGATCCAAACCATTGATCAGATGGACCCATCTGACTAAAATGTTCAATGGAAAATAGGTTGCTTATAACGGAATCTTCCAACCGTTTTTTGGGTCTTCCTCATCCACGGTCAAGGTATTCCGTAACAGTAAAGGTGGCTGTAATGGCCACCATTGTTACCTTTACGATACGGGCTGTAATGGCCGTTACGGCCCCCGTAACAGCTGTTACGGTCTCTCTTTTTTCCTATTGAAAAAAACCCGAAAAACCTATATCGGCCCCGTAACGGGCCATTACGAGGCCATTACAGCCTTTACAGGGGACATAACAGGCCATTACGGGGGTTGTAACGGCCTTTACGGGTCATTTTATCCGTAACAGCCGTTACGACCATTACGACCCCATAACGTGTAATGGTTGCCACTGTTACCTTTACGTAACGGCCTTTACGGCACACCATGTCCACAGTGGGGCCATCAAGATGGAATCTTGTGCCTCAAAAAGGTAAACACCTAGATCCATAGCTCCGGTGGTAGACTGAGTGAAAGATACCTCGTTTCAACACTGAGGTCTTGGCATCGATTCCCTAGCGGGGGTGGCTAACAGTGAAGTGTGATCTGACAGTGGGTGTACTAACAAGCTAACAAATTTTTTTTTTTTTTTTTAAAAAGAAAAAAAAAAAAAAAGAAGAAGAAGAAGTAAACATCTTCTGAGGCTGGGTACCTATATTTTCTCATGAGTGGAAGAATGTAACGAAATTAAAGAAGTATAAAACAATTGCAGATAGACGTCGACTTACCTTAGCTTATGGTAATGTTGAGCTTTTTGGGCCCCACCATGATTTTTGTCGGGCATCTGAACCATGCATCTGGTGAAATGTTGATGTTCCTTCCATCAAAAGCTTTATCGTTATCATGTTGATTCTCAGAGGCTTTACCAGTTGGCAGTAGAAGAGGTTCCTGAGCATGATTACATGTTGCCCCTATCTCAGGCTGAGGTAAGTGAATTCCCATCATTATCAGATCCAACACTTTTTAACTTCAAATGACACACATTCTTGTCATGAAGGTGATTCGTGAAGGCAATGACATAACTCTCGTGGGGTGGGGAGCTCTGCTCGCAGTGATGGAACAGGCATGTGCAGATGCTGCCAAGGTATGTAGTTTAAAACAGTGGCTGAGCTATGGGTTCTTCCACAGCTGACATTTTTCCAAGCATTACATCCCTTCACCTTATTCATGCTCCTTTGCTGACCTGCTTTCATTATCTGGTGCACTGAATTCGAATCTGACACATAGTTGAACAATTCATGAACGGTACCATTTATTTGATGGCTCCTACTATCCATTGGCCACTGTAGAAAAGTCTAAAGAATGATCAGATGATTTAAATCGTCCAATCAATGACCATCAAACAGACAGTAGAAAAGAATCCTGGCTGTAGCTAGCACAGAATGGGAAGTCGTCCACCAATGGAACAGGTAGGAACATTGAATTTGTAATTTGTGGATGATGGTCTGTGAGTGGTGGGACCAACCTGATAATTGGTCTGTGTTTTCGACCATTGTTTCATGTGTTTGATTCGATCACAACATACCAGGTACGGAAATTGGCGAGCTGAGCACACGTTTGGTTTCCCTTTTAATAGAAGTCACTCAAACTAATCAATCAGCACAGTTATCCTTGTTTTAATATTGATGCTTGCTCAGAGTCTTAGCATAGCCCTCTGACATCTTTTCTAAAATCTTTACTGCATTTATATACGACTTGGTTATTATGATCAAGGTATATGGTCGAGAACTGAAATCCTCGTAATGCTTCCAATCTCAAATAAAGATATTTTGGATATGCCTACATGAAAGACTCAACTAAATCCTTTTTGTGCTTCCTCTCATCCACTTTCCATCCTTCAATCCTAATCAATGTTCCCCTCCTTCCTGAAGCAATCTCTGGTATTTGTTGTACATGATCAATTCTATTGGAACCAAGGTATTTAAAAATCGGTAACTAACATCCGTTAGTGGGACTGTTATGCCTTATTGGGCCATAACGGCCGTCATAAAAAAAAATGGCCTGTAAAGGCCAATACTGATTTTTTCAAATAAAAGAAAAAAAGAGAGAGTTGTAACTACCCTTTACGACCCATTTAGTAATGGTAATGGTAATGGTGGGTCCGTTACGGTCACTGTTACGGTTATTGAAGAAAACATCCTCATCAATCTCTCCATCCTTTTGAATTCATATAACAAGGTAACAAATCATGAGGATCTCTTGAGTTTTGATCAGAAGCTTTAACTAAAGCCTTGCTGCTAACTATTCTAACCAAGCATTCCAAATACTCGCTTTTGGTTCCCAAATAAAATAGGAGATTAATTATCATCATCATCTAAGTCTTATCCCAACCAATTGGGGTTAGCTACACAATTCCTTTCCATCATTCTACTCTCTCTTCGGAATGTTATATTGTCAGGATTCATGATGAAAGTTATGGCAGGAGTTTCACACTGGCTGCCAACATGACACAACCCTCTTCCTTTATCCAGGCTTAAGACTGGCAATGAGATCACAAACCTCTGGCAGGTTCTATGTATAGTCTATTACAAAAAATAGGAGATCTAATCATGATATTTAATTTGTATTCATTGATGCACTAATGATGGTGAATTGGTAACTGTTGGTAGAATTTGTTCCTTTTGGATCAATGTGGTATACTTATATTTGTATTTGAAATGCTGATTTTTTTTCTTGGATTTTGGGAAATTCATAGGATGGAATTTCGTGTGAACTTATAGATTTACGAACATTATCACCTTGGGACAAGGAAACGGTAGAATCCTCTGTCAGAAAGACTGGAAGGCTTCTTGTAAGTACCCTCCCTCCATCCCTCCCAACATGGCTAAGAAATTTTTGTACTGTCTATTGGTAGGTTAGTCATGAAGCTCTTGTGACTGGAGGATCCCTCCCTTTCAACATGGCTAAGAAGTTTTTGTATTGTCAATTGGTAGGTTAGTCATGAAGCTCCCTTGACTGGAGGATTTGGTGCCGAGATTGCTGCTTCTATTGCCGAACGCTGCTTCTTGAAGGTAAAAATTGCTTAACTATTTAATGTGTATTTTAAACTTGGACAAGACTACAATGATATTTCACCACCATTGTTGAGTTGTGGCATCTCATTCTTTGTATACATGGCATGCATTCATGTCAATCGAGATAATTCAGCTTGCCTGTTGCGGATGTAGTATGTGCCAAAACTCATATTTCTCGATTGGTCTTGGTCGTAACCATTCAATTGATGGCTAATCAAATGGACAATTAAAAATAAAACAGTCAGCATTCTAAATTCAAGGAGTAAAATCAGATGGTTACGATGATTCAATTTGTGTGCATCCAAAGCCATGATCTGTCTAAATGGGGCCCAAGAATTTGATGGTCTGAATATCAGTGTATGCCCAACCCTAATTAGTTGGAATAGGGCCATGATGATGATGATGAATATCCATATATGCATGTTACGTGTATGGTGGATAAGACCCCCACAACTCAAAAATTAGTGGTGAACTATCACTAGGGTCTGCTTTTTAGCTGCCTGAATTATGCTAATCCCTGATGGGTCAGTGCTTCTTTGTTAGGATGTGGTCTGTGACCCATCCAAATTGACTGGGTTTCAATGAAGACCAAACTGAATTGACCTCTCGAAACAAGTTTGGAAGAGTCAACTCAACTCAACTGAATTGACCCGACGTAATGAGTTGTGATGGCTCCACCCCTAGGTGAATTGCATTCTGAAACCGAGTTTCAAAACATTGGTTCTAATTAGGGTTGTACACGAGCCAAGCTAGCTTGAAAAGCTCACTCGGCTTGAACGACAACTCGAGGCGAGCCAAGCTTCATATAACCCAAATCGTTTTGGAAACGAGCCGAGTTCGATCATAGTGAATCTTGACTTGAACTCGACTCGACTCGAAGCTCGAGCTCGGCTCAACTCGAATATATATATATATATATATATATATATATATATATATATATATATATATATATATATATATATGTAGTTGAAAATTAAATCCTACCCTACCCGTCCATCCATTTCGTACCCTTTCCCATCCTTACCCAACTCGCTACGCCCCGAGCTCCACAGTCTCTCTCTCAGCACAAACAACAAGGTACATCTATGGCTTTATCTAATATTTTATATATATATATATATATATATGTTATTATTAATTGAATATTTGATTTGGGAGTTGGGTCGGGTGCAGGGTTGGGTGCTAGGTTGGGTCGGGTTGGGAGCAAGCTTGACTCGACTCAAGGTAAGCTCGCCTCAACTCAATCCACTAGCTTGCCTCGAGCTCGACTCGAAAGGTTTGGCAAACAAGCCAAGCTCCAATGGTAAGCTCGAGCCCGAGCACAAACAAGTCAAGCCAATCTTAGCCCACCTCGACTCGGCTCGACTCGATGTACAACCCTAGTTCTAATTGATCTTTAGTTGTATTAACCATTCTACTATGGCTGGGCTATTTTGCTTTGTAGTAAGTAATATTTCTTCTTTCTACTATGGTCTTGGTAATATCATAGTTCAAAAACATGAAAACCCAACTCAATGTCTACCCTGGTTAGGTTGGCTTGAAGACTTGGATGAGTCTTTAGTTGACTCGATTCGATATTTAATAATTAGATAATATTTTTATTAGTATTTCAAAATTGTTCTGTGTAGATAGAATATAAAAATAAGGTTCTACTAACTTCCCCATATTTATGGGATGTTAGCAACATCCTCAAACCTCTTAAATGGCACACAGGGTTACCTATCACCAACCAGAACCATTCAGTCATTCATACAACTAGGATCGAGCCATGGTGCAAGAATCACTCCAACTGAATGATCATAACTCTTTGAATGGGGCCAATTTGTTACAACTGACCGTAAACAACGAGCCATAAATCACATGGTTAGAATCATCAAATCAAAGTATTACATTGGAAATTTAGAATCGTAAGAAATACAAAGTGGGATCTATCTACTAGATGTTTCAAGATGATCATTGGACCTATGTTGTTTCTTTAGTCAATTTTGTTTGTCCATTTTCAAGCTACTGATTGGAAGCTTAAGATCACCCGAATCACAAAATTTGCACCGTGGCTTTCTCGTAGTTGTATGAATGAATGAATGATTCAGATCGACAATAGGTCACCCCATGTGCCATTTAAAAGGTTTGCACACATTTCTAACCTCCCCGTAAAGGTGGGGATGGTACCAAAACCCTATTGTTTTTTTTTTTTTTTTTTTGTTAGCTTGTTAGTACACCCACTGTCAGTTCACACTTCACTGTTAGCCACCCCCACTAGGGAATCGATACCAAGACCTCGTGTTGAAACGAGGTATCTTTCACTCAGTCTACCACTTGAGCTATGGATCTGGGTGTGGATGGTACCAAAACCCTGAAAATAATGGAAGGGATGCAAACACGTGATGCTTGGTTTCTTAGATGGAGATGCTGCTCCTGCTGCTATAGGTCTTGGGTATGGGACCTCCTTTTTATTTAAAAATAAAAATTAAATAAAATACACTGCTCAAGTGACTCGCTAAAGTCATGTTGCGTTGAGTTGGGTCAACCGAGTCAGGTGAGTCAGGCTTACAATCAAGTTTCGCAATGACTGAGCATAAATTCTTGCCGATTCGAGTCGACTCAGCTGAGTTTCGAGTCGAGTTACAAGTTTTAGAACTATGGTAAATATCAGAAAACAATTTCTGGTTCTTTTCCTGGAAGAGGTTTGCTTGCAAGGTTTGCAGCAGATTGCGTGCCTATTTTGACCCTTTTGTGGTCTGTTTAGAAATAATGCTTTGTCTTTTAAATACAATGTTTTATTGAGCAGTTTGTTCAAACCGGAAAACTGTACACATTGGGCCTGTCTTTTAGTAATTGTAACTGCTTGTATGTCAATCCCATGGTGAAAGGCGAGACCCGAAAATCTCCTCTATCAAAGGATTCTGATGATCCAATATCTTCCTTGTTTGATTGGACCATTGGCTCTAATTTCGCATTTGCAAGCCACTAATCAGACATAACTTGCTGAAAAGAGAGCACCCTGCAATAATTAGAATGCCTGATGTGGGGGCATTTTCACACCGGGCTCAAGTGGGGTGGCTTGTGGGATGCAGGGGCACATTGGGGGTGGGTAGCCTGCATAACCCATGGATTTGGGAGCCGTGTGAGGCGGAACCCATGGATTTGAGGCCCACGAGAGGGCGGAACTCATGGATTTGGGGCTCATGAGGAGGGTTTGGTCGAGGACCTAACCCATGGATTTGAGGCCCACGAGAGGGCGGAACTCATGGATTTGGGGCTCATGAGGAGGGTTTGGTCGAGGACCTAACCCATGGATTTGAGGCCTAGGCTATGAGATAAAGGGATTAATTCGCCATGCTCTATCAGTTTGAGCTTTTAGAGCAAGTGGTTGATTGTCCTGCATCAATGCCCCAACCATGAATAGATAGTCTGATGCTTCAGTGATTCCAAGGTTTCACTCTGATGTGCCATCGAATTGAATTGCAATAATTAGTTAAAGTAGTGTTTGGATGCACAATCGAATTGAAATGTGAACAGTCAGTTTAATGAAGAGGTAGTCATAAGTTAATGTCTCACTTGAGGGTAAATAAATGCAATTTGCAGCTAGGCCCTCAATGTGAATCCAAACGCACAATTCATTAGTATCCAGAAATAATCCCAAATCAGTTTGATGGTGCATCCAAACTCAACCTAAATGAATTGGAGATTATCAATCACAATAACTTAGTATTCATATTCAGGGACTAGCTCCAAATTGCAACTATGTTACTTTCAAGTTGGACTTGAATAAATGTCACTACAATTTTATGTTCATGTTTTCAGTTTGGACAAGTGGGCCAATGGTGATGTGATCCAAGCTGTCGCCGTGAATCGCCCATGAACCAAAAAATCCCCAGATTGGTAGGTCCTAACCATTGAATGTTTTTGGATGTGGGCCTTTGCTATAAGATCTCTCTTAGCCGTCCATTTACTGCCCACCAATTGAATGGTTAGCATTTTCCCGAATAGGAGATTTGGACTTATAGCCCATCCACAGTAAGGCATAAAATTATCAATGATTTGTGGATAAGGTACATACTCATCCTAATCTTTTTTTATTTTTATTTTTTACACACACCCACACCACACGCGCTCACACACACAACCCACACCACATGGGTGCTCAATCCCATGATCTCAGTGTTGAAATAGAGTCTGCCTAACACTAATCCATGGAGCAGGACCTGCTTGTCCTAATCATTACCTTTGGTTATTCGAGCTTTCTCTTCTTCATGGGTAAGTTGGTGTCGAACATAGGCCAGTGGGGCCCACTGGTGGGCAATCACTAGTGGGTGTCCCATGAAGCTAGGCCTAAAAAGAGGAAATTAAGATATTGATGTTTGTCCATCTAGCTTGTCCTTGGGATGATCTAAGCCGTAGATCGTAATCCGAGGCCATCTATACTGTAGAATTAGAAGAGTGATTAGACCCATCTGCTCCAGTAATGATTAGGCGGACCGCTAGATCTGGACAGTTCATCTTCAACTTTATGGATGTCTCATATCGTGTAGACCGTTAGATCTTGAGGGCTCACTCTTCTGCACAGACTTTCAGTTCGCAACCATGGCCTACATATCAGAAGGATACCAGAAAGGATGCTATTGTTTTTTGGCCGTTTTTTCCGTGCTATTTCCTTTAAGGTGAATTTGGATGTGACTGAAATGGCAGGTGAAACAAAAAATTCCCCTTCTTTTCACCCCAAATCAAAATCCAGTACATATCTGATCCTGCTTGAAATACGACTGAAATTGATTTGGGTGGTTGAGCATGAACCCTTAGTTGTTTTCTACATTTCTGCATTGTGTCGTTGTATGGAATGAGAAATATAACATCTTATGTGGGTTTTGCAGTTGGAAGCTCCTGTTGCCAGAATATGTGGCCTCGACACTCCATTTCCTTATGCTTTGGAACCTTTTTATATGCCCACAAAGAACAAGGTTAGTTCATATTAATCTCTCTCTCTCTCTCTCTCTCTCTCAGTAATATGGATTTCCACTCTCTGACTGCAGATCTTGGATGGAATCAAAGCAACTGTAAATTACTAGAGATCCAAGTAAATATCCCTCCCTACATTTAGTTGGTAATGGAGGTTGGGAAAATAATAATCTTGTTGTGGCACACTGCCCTTTCAATGTAAGCATTCCATCCTATTTAACATGAAAAGATTCTCTAAAGCTGGTGGCTCAGCTCTGTCATTCGACCTATCTCAATATTTACTTTTATTTTCGGGTTGGGATCAAGGGCCAAACACTTATATGTGTTATCAAGCATTTTATCTCCATGCATGCAATCCCAACTGTTCATCTGCTGGGCCTTACCGTGCATGGGGCATACCCAAGCATCCCACTTGTTAAGATTATCCTAGCCAACAATTGGAAGACTAATGATGACTAAATGGAAATTGGAAAAAAGTGCAACAAAATGTCGACACTCAATGGGGAATTATCATACCAGCATTGTGACTGTTTTATGGTTTTGAATATCGGTTAGCCGTGTCATAGTCATATCAATCATGGCCTTTATATAATATACGGATTGAACCACCAGTACGATTCAAATAAAAAGGGATAGCAAGGAAGCTGACATGGGTTGTGTTGGTGCTGATATAGGCAAGATATTTCGTCTCAGTAACGGTGACTATAACGGTCACCACTCTTATTGACATGGAAGCTTAACGACCGTGTCGACCCTCATAATGGTTGAAATCTTTTTCTTTTTTTTTTGCCTCAAAAATAAAAAATTCAGATTAATGTAAATATTCCAAATATGTATTTATTTTCTTATTTTAAACATGTTTATGGTAGCGTAAGGGTCCAATTTTTTGTAAGTGTTGTATCTGGTTATTTGGTGAATTTATGAATATGGTTATGTGTGTCTAATATATAAACATCACAACCAAGCATTATAAAAAATATTATAAAAAATAAAAATCACTTTTTACCATTATGGGGATAATGGTTGTTATGTTCCATAATGGAATAATTCGGGCCCAAAAAATCAACTATCCCAGTTTATCCCTATATTGTATAATGGCCACAGTCATTACTTATACATATCGGTCTTTACAACTATATGGTAACAAATATGTGACACTTTGCATAGACATCTCCTTGCTCTTTTCTTTTTTTCTTTTATAAATCTCTCATTTCTTCTGCCCCTTCATTTCAAACATGGAAGAAGCAAACTCAAATTTAGAATAGATTTATTCCTACTCTGGCCGCCAAAACACAAGTTTTTGAGATAGACACCAATATATTAAAGTGGAGTGGACCATTCTGGGAAAAATCGTATGGAAGGTTGAACCATCATTTTTATTTATTTATTCATTTATCTTTTTTATATTTTAACATAATGGGCCATCGGCCGCCAAATCATGCTTGAATTGTGTTTTGATTAGAGCCTATTTAATTGACTTTCTGGAGTCAGGCAAATAGATAAGATTCTTATGAAAGAGTGGTCTGATACACTATTTAATGATGGACGAAGGATAGATTCTCGAATATTATATTTTTCTAAATGAATTTCAACTGATATGGGCTTGTATCATATGATGCAGTCCATGCTCCATATCATAGCTTTCTTGAGCCATCTGGTACGCCCATGTAGATATTTGAAACCTTGGATTCTTGAGGTACGTCTCAAGGAACGAATGGTCTAGATCTCATCCATACATGCCACGTGTACAGTGATAATTGATAACTAAGATAAAAGTAATTTCAAAATTAGCCCTGTTTCTGACCATTCATCACATGATTATCTCATTAGACTGTCCATTAAAAGTATAAGTAAACAACAATTTCATCTAATGGAGATGATAGATTTTTGCAATGTTGCCCAAACACGATAGGACATCTTCCAAATAAACGTTATGGATCATCGTGATAGGATATCTTCTAAATGAACGGTATGGGTAGATGAATGGCCCAAAATCAGGCTGTACTGCTTTCTACGTCATCTGTTTGGGAGAATCAAATGTGGCTGTCCACTGTTTTGTACCTGTGCACCATAGGTATGGATTGAAATTTATCTAATCTAAGAGGCAGATCATCGCCACCTTTGTGGGGCCCACCATTTAAAAATGTAGAAATTGCTTAAGGTATGGGCGTGGGCCTTTATTTTCAGATCGGGCTTACCCTGACCGCACATCTAGTGGGCCTTACTCCTTGGAAGAGAATGGATGGTTAGAAAAAGAAATAGCAAATGGTCAATATGTGATGAACATGTCCCAGTCCAGAATCAGGCTGGCCACCCATCAAGTGGGCCACAAGTCTTCCATTTCCTCGATGGACCGTTGCTGTATTTCTTTTATTGACCGTCTACTGTAAGATGTCAAAATATTAAGATAATCTCATACAGATCATTGTGTGGAAATGATCCATCTAAAGTGACAAGCAACAGCCAAGCGGTCTCGATCAAAGAAATGTGGGGCCCACTTGTCAGAATCGCACCACCGTACAAAAAGTGGGCCTGCGTATCAGATAATTTCTGTGTAACAACAAGGTGATTGGATTGCCTAAGAAAATCTAATTAATTGAGATGAACCATCAAGAAGGTGCTATCTAGAGTGGCCCACGTTGATTGAGGGAGGACCACGGAAATACATGGTCCCTATTTGCCAGGTCTATTCATGTGGGAGGAAAGTACTGAAATGAATACGGAAATAGAGAGGACCACCACATGCTTCTTTGAGCCATTCCTGAGGTTGACCCATGAAAGTGCACCCGCAGGTGTAACTTTTTTGGTACTCAGCCGGACACGTGCCTATGTGGGACGTATGACATATCTGAGCCACTCGAAAATGGGCCAGGTTGGCCCTACGGCTTTGGAAATTGAGGCCATTAATATAGGCCCTTGGATTGGTTCGAGCCCACCTCATTGCCACCCCTTTTGGGTTTGGCTCGCTCTGTTGATGCATTGGTCCAAACGTTAGGTTGGTGTGATCATTAGGTGGGCCACACATGTATGAAAGGAATTGATGGTTTAAGAGATTTGGAGAAATGGTCCAAATTCAATCTACATTTGTGGACGGACGATGGCTAGGCCGGCCCACCCGACACATGGAAGCTGCCTGATTAATGGCTTAGGCTTCTCACACGTGTGAATGCAGGCATGTCTGAGTTGCAAATTTTGGAAAAGGGCACCATAGACACTGCACTTCAAATTTCTGGTTGATGAGGGCCAAAGTACCTTAATGGCTAATCCTACACGCTGATTTCTACTCGCCTTCCCTATTAACGGTCTTGAGAGCGTCTATGAGAAGGGCCCCACCATCATGTATATATCACATCCAAACCCTCCATCAGATGCGTCGTGGGAGGTTACTGAACTAACTGAAAATCAGCTTGATTCAGAACTCTGGTGGGCCATTGATGTAGAGCGGATCGTGGACAGTTTTATGGCCAAGATGGATCAGAAAAGGCGCGGTCGACGACAGAAGAGATCCGGACCGTCGGACCTTAGATCGGGCTTATCTCACAATCCGAAATGAGTTATCAGGTGTAAAATATATGATTTTGGGGTTAAATGAGCTACTTTAGCTAACCAACCCGACCAAGCCAGATTTATGAAATATCTCTATATCGACATGTTCGTTTTTTTTTTTTTTTTTTTTTTTTTTTTTTTTTTTTTTTTTTTTTTTTTTTCTGTTTTTACTATAAATAGTAAGTTTTACTCTTCACCCCTTGGGCTTTAGGAGCTGTGCTGATTTCTCTCCCATGGCTTGGTATCCTTGTTTAAAGGGTTGTAACTCATTTATTTCATTCATTAATTAATTTTGAATTTATTTTCTATTTTGCTTTATTTTTTCTCACGAGAAGTCTATAGAAGTTTATTTTTTCTCCCTTTGTGAAAAGTCCAGAGAAGTTCCGTGGATTCGGAACAATTATCCTCTTGGGAGACGGTGCTCGACCTCATCATGTTCATCCCTGCATCAGCCATATCACAGGGAACACCCACCCTTGATTCTCAACGGTGCCCATAGGAAACGGTGGTGATATAACTCCCACCATTAAAAACTTCTTTCGGTGGGGCCACAAACTTTTAGATCAAGCTGATATGATTACCCTTCATCCTGCCGTAGTTATTCAGGCCATGTGCAATTTACAGGGTATTCTGTACAATCCAGCACTCACTGCAGGTAACCACACTTGTAGGAATTTTCAGCCTTACATAGCTTATCACCAGTGGTAACTATAATGACAAGTGATTTCAATGGTGGGACCCTCTGTCATGGATTCTTTAAATGCCTTTGGCATAAGTTACACGATGTCATTATCAGATAAAGTGATACTGATGTGAAAGCCCTTGTTATTAGATATCAGATTGACACTAAGTTACTCGGCGAGCTTTTACTAGTAGTGAGTAAACTTTGTAACCTACAGTAAATGTATGTAGTTTATCTATGTTCATCCATGTTTTTCAGCTCATTTTAGCAGTTGAGCCCAAAATTAAAGTATATGAAAAACTCAAGTAGACCACACTATAAGAAATAACGAAATTAATGATTTTCATAGTTGAAACTTCGCTAAGGCCCCATAGTACCGGGTGTCACCCACCCAGGACGAAGAGGACGAAAGAGGGACTCACTCTCTCTTGGAACATGCATGATTTTTAACAAGGATAATTTTTAAAATTTTAAAATATGAATAAAAGGACGTATTTGCTGACGGGAATTAACATCACTAATGATTTAAAAAAATAAGCGATGCAAGAAGAGGTTGAAAAGGAGTAAACGGTTATTGATTTATATATCAAACCGAAAGCGGCTTTTAGAAAGAAATAATCTTAAAAAGACAAGGTAATGCATTATTTAGAGGAGCAGCAAAATTATTCAACAGAGGCGGCCAGATTAGAGTATAGAGGTGGCAAAATTAGTCTAATTGTCCTCCAATCGAATGAAATTGTTCACATACATCACATGCATCGCCCTCTTCCTCCAACATGTCATTTCTATTGAACATCCAATCCGTTAAAAAAGTGGGCCTCAACAAAAAGAAAACTAGAATAAGTATAATATACTCATTAGGTGTGATAGGAAGCAAAAACTACTATTCATTTTGTGGTTGTAGCCCGCTTAATGAGCAGATTGGTCCAATTTGATTATGGTGTAGCCCACCTTTTTGAACGGCTTGGATGGTCCACACAAATTGATATATTGGCAGGAAATAAATCATTGTACAGAGAATTCACGTAGGAGTATTTGCATCTGAACATTTCTCAACCAGGAAACCATTTGACCAAATGGGCAAGTGAGGCCCACCGTAATATTCTAAGTGATAAACGACATGCACATCATGTGAACCACCTATTCTTTTCATGTATGCCCCACAATCAGGCTGATTATAAAAATAAAAATAAAAAAAACAAAAAAAACTTAGACTACACCACAGGTTAAAGTTGGGATGGGGATAGCCACCATTAAAAGCCTTCCAATTTTCATTTGGGCCCACTGCATCTAATCCATTTAGGATGAATGGACAAATAAAATATCAGCTCATTCCTAAATTCAAGTGGGCCACAAAACATAATCTTAGAGGTTTCAGGCATGATTTCATAATATGAGGGTTCGAGTACCCATAGGTGGTGAAATCCCACTACCGCGTGAGTGTGTGGTGGTGTGTGCGCGCGTAAAAAAATAAATAATAATAATAAATAAATAAATAATAAAATGAGGCCCACCTGAGTTTTTGATCAACCTTGCGCTTGGGAAGCCAACAAGAATAGGAAGGGCCGCATGAAGGATTGATTAGATGTGGCTGAGCCCAACAAGTAGATTCATGTGTGGGTATTGTAAAAATGTTCATTTTCTAAGTGGTAGCCCTCTCATTCGACATCGATTAATAAGATACAGATATAAATGGTAGTAGTGATACATTAATCCATTCCCATTTCACATAGGATACCATTTCCATTTTCTATGTGGTAGCAAACTCACAATAGCTTCTCCATCCCAGCTGAATTAATAGGATAGAGAAATCAGGTAGAGTGGGACCGTAGGTGTCTTCTCAGGCAACCAATGAAGAGAAAGAGAGAGAGAGAGAGAGAATAATTCAATGCCACTAGAAATTCTATATATTCAGGTACGCTTGCTTGGTTAGATTGAGAAAGAGAGAGAGTGAGAGAGAGAGTTTGTGACTGAGTCAACGAGTCACTGAGAGAGAGAGAGAGAGAGAGAGAGAGAGCTGGTCACTGAATGAGTGGAAGAAAGTGTGTTTTTGAGTGACTGAGTCACTGAGTAGAGAGAGATGGGTAGTAGTACTACTCCACATGCCACTGCCACAGACCAGCCCCAGCCCCAATTCGCATCCACGTCGTTGCATGGCCGGGTAGCCATCGTGACAGGTGGCACAGGTGGAATCGGCAGCGCCGTCGTCCTCCACCTCGCTTCCCTCGGCGCCAACGTGGTCATCGCCTACATCGGCGATCACAAAGTAGCTGATGATCTAGTGTCCAAGATCTCCAATTCATCCTACCCACGTGCCATCGCAGTCGAAGCCGACGTCTCCGATCCAACCCAAGTAAAGAACCTGTTCGACCAGGCCGAATCCACATTCAGCAAAATTCACATCCTCATCACCACCGCCGCCGTCTGCGACTACTCCTACCCGTCACTGGCCAACACCTCCGTCGAGGTCTTCGATTGGACCTTCAGCGTAAATTGCAAGGGAACATTCATGTGTTGCCGGGAAGCGGCCAACCGTCTTGTGAAGGGCGGCGGTGGACGGATAATAACATTCTCATCATCAGGGGTTGGATCGTTGCGGCCCGGCTACTCAGTCTACGCTGCCTCAAAGGCCGCGGTCGAGACGATGACGAAGATATTAGCCAGGGAGCTCAAAGGGACCATGATCACAGCCAACAGCATAGCCCCAGGGGCTACAATGACACCCATGTTCTATGGCGGCAAGTCGGAGGAGGTCGTGGAGATGGTCGTCGGCGAAAGCCCAATGCTGCGGCTCGGTGCACCGGAGGACATTGCACCCATGGTGGGGTTCTTGGCTGGTGATGCAGGTGAATGGGTGAATGCCCAAGTCATTCGTGTCAATGGTGGCAACATATGAAATCTCCACACCTAAGAAAAATGGACCTGGTTGAGTTGACTCAGTGAGTCAACTCGTTCTAGTTTCAAATTGAGTCACTGAGTTTGAGAGCTATATGTAAGTGTGTTGCATGGGTTGAATAGCTTTATAATACTATGAAATTCGTATTGTGTCATTTCATGAATGGTTTTATGATTGGTTGCTGAATAGGCTAATCTTATCCTACTATCCTATCATGTCGGGCCACTGTCATTTTGAGTCACATCTAGTGATTCTTTGGATTTTTTCCTACTGTATGCCTCACTTTTAAGCCAAGTACCTTATTAAGCTCTTCCAAACTTACCTTTCCATACTACTCGTTACACATTTACTGGACCAAAATGCCCCTATTTTATAAGAAATGTAATTTTTGAAAGTTGTTGCTCCCTATCGCTACGGATTATAACTGTAGCCATTGAAATTGACCGTGAAGTGAATGAAATTCACCGCGATATGAATGAAATTGACCGCGAAGTGAATGAAATTGATTGTGAATTAATTGAAGTTGACCGCGAAATGAATGCAGTGAATGAAATTGTATGAAGTCATAAACAGACTCTCGAGGGCCCGTACCATTGGGGTTCAGTGCACGTTCTGGTTTGTGCCCTTGTTGAGGATTTATACCACCTTCAAGATCTCCAATAGGATCAAGTTGCTCACCATGCTATTTTCCACGCAATTGGTCAATAGCAATTTCTAGATTGGCTACCATTGCGAATAGCTTGGTGATGCAACTGTCTCACTGTTGATTGGTAAGCCTCCCTCAATAAACATTACCACTGCAGGTAGACATCGTGATGTCGGAAAATAATGGACAGAATGTGGCCAATTTCTTTTCTTTTTTTTCTTTCTTCTTCTTTTGGGTTTCAATGGGATGGATTGGGCTGATTTGGGGGGTTTTAATGGGGCTTATTTGGAGGCTTTAATGGCCTGGAATAGGGCTGCTTTTTGGAGTTTTAATGAGTTAGAACATGGCTAATTTTGGGGGGTTTTAATGGGTTGGAATGGGGCTGATTTGGGGGTTTTAATGGGATAAGTAAGGCTGATTTTTGGGTTTTAATGGGCTAGATTAGGGCTGATTTTAGGGTTTTAATGGGTTGGAATGGGTGTATATGACTGCAAAAATTCTGGCAGAGTCTCCCCTTGTCAGTTGGACTTTTGGGCTTTGTAAAAGAAAGGAGAAAAAAGAAGTGAATGAGGGTAGGAGGGATGGATGCAATGAAGAAAATAAAGGAAAAGAGACAAAATGTTATGATTAAAGAACCTGGCAACAATAATATCGAGATTGTAGTTGACCCAGGACTTCAACCTGGCCGTTGGGACCCGCTCTGATACTAAACTGGCGCAACCGACTAATGTGAAGGATTCGCCCAAGCGTAGGCACCTTGAATGTAAGCACGAAAACTCAAACAAATAGAGAAAACAATTGCAGAAATTTAATTCAATTCCAAAGGTGTCCTTCTACTACTCATCCAAAGCCCTTATATAAGGCTTTGAAATGTGCGTATAAGAAAAACACATAATGTCATTGACAACCAATAACTTATTACAAATATGGAAACGAGATAAAAAGAGATGAGGATGCAATAATAATGGATTGTTCATAGCTAGCTAATTGATTATGCTAGCTAATTACCTAAATAAGCTAGCTACCTAAATAGGAGGTTTGGGCCTCATTAATGGGCTAATTGTTGGACTTGGGCTTAATGGGCTTGGGCCTAGCCTATGAATCGTCGGCCCAAATCAGATTGTATCACAAACTCTATAGCTAGAGATCTCTTCCAGGTGCATGTCAGACGGATGGAATTGAGGAGAGCTTGGGTGATATCATTGTATCATATACCTTTTATTTTTCATTAATGAATAAACATTCCTTTTATTCAGTTTCGAGCACTACTACTGACTAGGCGTGTAAATCATCAACATTTTCCTTAAGATCATGTAGGACCTCTACCTTTGTTCGAAGTCCAGTTAGCCATTCGCACAGGTTGACCAACCCTGAATTTACAAGAGAGGTACAGTTGGGATGATGTTCATATATTGAGGTGTGGACCGCCTTTTATTACAAAAAATAGTAGATGAGGATCTGAGTAAGTCGATTTCGCCTTCACTCTTAAAAGATTGAAAATGAGACTGATCTATTTGAATAACGTAATCGCTCCATTGCTCTTTATGTGATCAATGTTATGGATTGAATAAATGTTAAGTTGTGAGGATATGAAACGAGTCATGCCTCATGTGAGATGACTTGCATATTGTAGACCCGGCATATGCCTAGTATTTGACCTTTTACCTACATATTTCTTTGATTCGATCTAATCATTGCAAAATATAAGCAGCCAGTCTCGTAGTTAGCTTTGTGTCCTTAGTTATTCTCATATTCCGTATAGGAGGATGAGATTGAGTGTCGCTACTTTATTGTACAATGTCAAAATGCCCTTAATAGGTCAGACCTTCGCAAAAGTAGGTAGGTTCCCTTCTTTTATCCTTTCTGATTTCTCTTTGTAGTTTGAGATTGAGATAGGATGAGACCGGATAACTTCTCAACTCATTCAAACTCCTCGACCATTCTTTATAAAAGAGGGAGGGTTCTCTCGTTAATCCCATAAAAAGTTGTTAGTTATTAGAAAGAGAAAATTAAAGAGAAAGTATATCCATAGATTATGTCTGTTTGGGCCATCCCTTATACGACCAAGCCATTGATCATAATTTGGGGCCATCTTAACCTTAGAATCAGAGCGGTGATCAGACCTCTTTGCTCTCGTAGCGGTTAGGTAGACCACTGAACGTGTACCGTTCATCTTCGGCTTTTGCGAAGGTCCCACGATCATGTAGGCCAACCCATCCGGGTTGTCTTTTAGTTTCGATGGAATTATGTTTATTTTGGTATGTATGTTTCGTTTGAAGAATGCCCATTTTCTTCAATTTGTTTGTAGAGTACTGTAAATTGGAATTTTCACTGGAATTCTATTTATTTGGTTTGTTTCTTATTTTAGAAGAACATCCATATCTTGCTCTCTTTGTTTTGTTTGTAGGTTCTCCAAATTTGATATGGATACGCCAAATCCAAGTTCAGCAGCGTTTCGATGGAATTTTGTTTGTTTGGGTTGTATCTGTTTCTATGTTTTGAAGAATACACAAGTTGTTTTCTTAGATTTCTTTGTAGAGCTCTATAAATTTGAATTTTCACTGGATTTCCATTTATCTGGTTTTTGTCTTTTTCTATGCTTTGAAGAATAACCCATATCTTGCTTTCTTTGATTTGTTTGTTGATTTTTGTAAATTTGATATGGATACGCCGAATTCAAGTTCAAAGGCGTTTTAATGGAATTCTAGTTATTCTGGGTTGTGTGGTTTGTCTTTTTTGATATTTCAAAGAATACCCCTATCTTCATTTCTTTGATTTGTTTGTAGAGTTTTGTATAATTGAATTTTCATCGGGATTCTATTTATTTGGTTTTTGTCTTTTTCTATGTTTTGAAGAACACTGTATCATGCATTCTTCAATTCTTGTGTAGAGTTTTGTAAATTTGAATCCAAGGTTGAATTCACTAAGCTTTATTTTTTATTATGTTTTTCAATGTTTCTGATGAGGACTCAAGAAATATTTATTGCAAGGGGCAAACCTCCATAGATAAGTGACTTATATAAATTCTTCTCTTTCTTGTTTAGCTGCTTCTCCACTCTGTTATTTTTAAGAGGTTGTGATGTCAAACATAAAAGATAAACTCAATCAAATATTCTAATATCTATCTGAATCTAATTAACATTATTTGCTTCCTGAGTGTATGAAGATGAATATTCAAATTAAGGTGGATTTTGGTCCTGAATCAAGATTTTTACTAATTTGGGGGTAGATGATGTTGAGTCAAATGAAGTATATTGATCAAAATTGTGGTTGATGAGGACTTGTTGGTAGAGTATAACATAAAAGGGGTCTTTTCTCCTGCTGATTTGTTCTTATTAGTGAAATGTACATGGAACTTCACATTTTTTCTTATAGCCGTTTACTTTTCTGCAGTGCTTATTTATTTGGAGAGGATGTGAGTTTTGGTGGTATCTTCCGTTGCACAACAGGATTGGCTGATAAATTTGGCAAATCCAGGGTTTTCAATACACCTATGCGAACAGGTACATGTATTTTCCAAGCGATGTAGCATACTAGGTGAGATTTAAAGATGGGTTTTGCTAAGGTCCCCATGAAGGTGAGGATGTTGGCAACGTCCCCAAAGCTTTTGAATGACACATGGGACACCCAATTATCAATCCGGACGGTTCATTCAATAGTACCATTTGGAGAAAGCCATGGTGCAAGAATCACGCTGATTGGATGATCCTAACCCCATGAATGAGGCCAATTTGTTACAACCTTCTGATCCTTTCAAGCCATAAATTGCATGGTTACAATCATCAAACCAGAGTGCTACTTTGGAATCATAAGCAATGCAAAGTGGGATCTGTCTGATAGGTTGTTCAAATTTTTTATTATACCTATTTCATTTATCTGCTCAATCTTTACTGTCCATTTTTCATGCAATCAGATGCTTATGATCAATTGGTTGGTGTGATTTTTGCACCATGGATTGTCTCTAGTTGTATGAAAGAATGGACAGTTCAAATTGACAATTGGGTGTTCCAAATGTCATTCAAAAGGTTTGGGGATGTTAGCTAAATCCTTGAAAGATTATGGAGGGATTCTGTCTAATTCTAGAACATGGGATTGATGGCTCCATAAGGAATTAGGTTGAAAAATAAATGCAATAAACCTACATTGTACAAGGCGAGGGAATTCAAATTTCAAATAAATCATCTCAGGACCTATAATTTGTTATGATACTTTTCTTGGAAAATGAGCAAGCTACTTACAATATCATGAAATTTCATGGTCAATCATAAAAAAAGAAAGAAGGGGGCCTTCGGTTCCACGAAATATCATGAAATTTCATGGTCAATCAAATGCACCTGTAATAAAGAAAATCATTATGGAGAGGATATATGGAGTGTTAGCAATGTGGGGTACTTACAATAGCCAAAATATGTACCATGAACTTACCTGTTCCTTATGTTCTAATAAAAACTCCTGTCTTTATTTTATTTTATTTTTAGTTCTAAAAATTGTTTTTAATAGGACAGTGCATTTAAGGAATGTCATGATTTTGTGTTTTTTTAAGTTTCTTTTATTTGTAAATGCTAACATATCTTTACACACAGGGAATTGTTGGATTTGGCATTGGTTTGGCTGCCATGGTGAGATTGTGAATTTTAGTTCTCCCACATCCTATAAATGTTCTATTTTCATGTTTTGCTTTTTGTGTTCCTGTAATGCAACTCTGGTATTTTCTGAATGGTTCAAAGCTTTCAAACATTCTGTTTTTAACTATGGATTTTATTTTATTTTTGTCCACATTAGGGGAATCGAGTGATTGTGGAAATTCAGTTTGCAGATTACATTTTCCCTGCCTTTGATCAGGCATGTTTCCTATCATGTTTAAAATCCTTTTGCAGCTGTGATCCCTTTTTTCCCCTACTTCAATTCAGGAACTCATTCTTGGATGTCTTGCAGTAGTTTTCTACTCTTGTTCTGTGTTTAAAAATTTTCCTTGGGAATCCGAATCTGAATCTTGCTTTTTGTGCATGTTTACATATGTAACTCATTAATTGGATGTAGGAGCTGGAGAGAGAGTTAAATATCCATGTGCAGAAATTTTAGAAACTGAATGTTGAAAAATCATCACATTCTTAAAGCAACAACAGTTTATGATTAGAAGTAATAAAGCCGATTAGATTTATGTTCTGATACTTTTGACTATTTTGCAATGCCGATTAGAAAAAACATGTTTAGCATTTCCAACTTATATCAGCTTTCTTGTCACAATTAATAAGAAATATGAGTTTGGTTAATCCCTAGACTTGTATCAACTTGTATCAGCTTTCTTGTCACAATTTACTGCAAAGTCAGCCTCGACTGCATCATGTTCATGATTTTGAAGTAGAAATTTACAACAAAGATTAACATGAACACCGGAAAACACACTATCAACATAAGCATGATATTGGCACCTTTCAAAATAAAAAAGCATGATATTTCCACCATCATACTTCGAGATCATGTGCAACACTAGTCTAGCACTTGCCACAATAGTGCAGGGTGAGAGTAGCTTGTTGGGCGTAACACTGGTAGAGTGCGACTTAGAGCAGTGCAGCATCAAAGCACCCTTCTGGGGTGCAATGCTTATAGACTGCTGCTTAGAGCAGTGCAGGGTGAAAGCACCCTGCTACTCGATCAACAAAGGGTGTCGCGAATGTCTACTTGCACCCACAAAGTTGGTGACCAAACTTATAGGCATCATGGGGTAGCGCAGCCTCTTGTGAAACACACAACAAGGGCTGAAGTATTGGGGGGCCAATGTTGGCGAGAACATTGGCATTGGTGTTTGGTGCAATGTTGGTGGCCTATGCTGGCGAGAATATCAGATCTGGTGTCTGGCACCAGCAGTGTTGGACTTTGCATGGGGGCTGACCTGTGCTAGATGCCTGGATGGCTGCACCAGCTACTGGCATTTTGTTCAGCGCCCTACAAGTGTTCTCAAAAGTACTTCATAGGTGGAGAACTTAGGCTTGAGAAAAACCCGTGAAGTGGTCCTCACAAGCCTCAAAACCCTTCCACATTGCTATAGGACTATGTTTGGAAAAGCTTGGTGTCCCACTTAATAATCTTCAAAGGGGATTGATGCAGGACAATTAACCACTTGCTCTAAAAGCTCGAACTGATAGAGCATGGTGAATTAATCACATTATGTCATATCCCTAGCCCCAAATCCATGGGTTAAATTCTCAGCCGAACCCTCCTCGTGGACCCCAAATCCATGGGTCCACCTCACACGGGCCCCAAATCCATGGGTTTTGCGGGCCACCCACCTCGAGTGTGCCCCTACATCCCACAAGCCACCCCACTCGAGCCCGGTGTGAAAATGCCCCCGCATTAGGGATGGAGGTTGTAAACCATGTCACTTTTCACACTACAATCCTTCGAGTTGATTTTAGTTTTATATCTAAATGACAGAATTTCTACTTTGTAGATTGTCAATGAAGCAGCTAAGTTCAGATACCGAAGTGGGAATCAATTCAATTGCGGAGGTGCAGTTTATTTATTTATTTATGAATTGATCTTTTTAATGCATATTCCCGCGTTGAAATTCCATATGATCTTGTCAGGTTTGACAATACGAGCTCCTTATGGAGCTATTGGGCATGGTGGGCATTATCATTCACAATCACCAGAGGCTTTCTTCTGCCATGTTCCAGGGCTCAAGGTTAATTTCCATTTCTTCTACATTTTATGCCTGCTCAGGTTTGAATGTCTCAAAATATGTGTAGATACAGAGGACTTGAAAAACAGTTTGAGGTATTGTTGAATACCAAGGCAAAGAACATCTTGAATCCGCAATGAATGTTGAGACCCGCTCATTAACTTGGAACGTACACAGTGAGTTGACTCACTTTGGGATATGGTTCTTAATAAAAGAAATGGTGTTTTTAGTTCTTACCCAGCAACGGAACAGGTAAGACCTACCTTTCATTAATCTAAGTATTCATTAGCTGGCCCCATCATCGTATAGCCCATACCTCAATCCTCTCTATCAGATGATCCCAGCAATCTGGTGTGTGACTTGCAAATCGAAAATTATAATAGGGATCTGTTCACCTTTTATCAACTGCTCAAAATAGATGAGTAGATATAGAAGAGTTGCAACTTGCAAAACAGGTTGTGGGTGTTATTGAATTTCAAGATAAAGAAATGTCTTGCACTGTGTCTGCAACAAATGTTGAAAATCGCATATTAACTTGGAACTTTCTCAAAGAATCAACTTTGGAGGTATTATATGGTTCTTGTTTGAAGGAAATGGTGGTTTTAGTGCTTACCCAACAATGGTACATGTGGGACCTACCTTTTGGTAATCTAAGCCATTCTTCTGGTGGTCCCATCATGGGTTAGGCCATGCCCCAATCTTCTCTATCAGATAATCCCAACATTTTTATGTGTGTCTTGCAAATAGAAAATTGTATCTGGATATTTTTTCTATATATTCTGTGTGAGTAAAGAATTCTATCCATGGATGTTGAGCTTTTCAGAGAAATGTTTTGGTTATAGATGGTGATTCCTCGAAGCCCCCTACAAGCAAAAGGGCTATTGTTGGCTTGTATACGTGATCCAAACCCTGTAATCTTCTTTGAGCCAAAGGTATTTGATAATTTACCATGAGTGGAAGAATGTAATGGATTTAAAGAAGTATAAAACAATTGCAGATAGAGGTCGACCTTACCTTAGCTTATGGTAATGTTGAGATTTTTGGGCCCCACCATGATTTTTGTCGGGCATCTGAACCATGCATCTGGTGAGTCCCCTCCCGTTGATGGACTGTCCAAAAATCGGCCATATCTGGAACTCAAGTGGGGCCTGAGATTTAGAGTAGGTTGAAATTTGGTGGGACCCCTCATTGAGGAGGGACACACAATGGATGGGTCAGATGTTCGAACCACATGCCGTTGGGCCCCACAAACAATCAAGAAGGTGTTAATTGGTGGGTATCCACTCTCAACTGTTTCTTTTCGTATAACCCACTTGAATCATGGATCAAGCTGGATTTCCAGCTCTAGGCCTAAAATCGGTGACACATTTGATGCATGGGTTGGACGTCCAACACACATCATGGTGGGGCCCATAGAGCTCAATCTTACCGTAACTTAAATGCATGTAGACGGTGGTAAATAAGCAATTATGACATGTGCTTGCTGTTTGGTTAAAAGATGAATTTCACTTGGAAAAACAAGCAAAACTCAACCTTGTAATGGGTAGGCCCCACCATGATGTATATGTTATATCCATGCCGGCCATTTTTCTTTTCAGATAATTTTAGGGCGAGAGCCCAAAGAAGAGGCAGATCCAAAGATCAAGTGGACAGCACCTCAGAAAACAACGGGGATTGAATGTCTACCATTGAGTCCTTCTTGGGGGCTTCAAAAGTGTTGGATCTGCCTCATTTTTTGGCTCATGCCCTAAACTGATCTTGGAAAATGAATGGACGGCATGGATGAAACATGTATTATGGTGGGGCCCATAGAGGTTACTGACACAATCAGGTCTCTGTCAGCATCAGCAAATACCAAGCAAACCCTAATTACTTTTTTTCCAGTAATTTACATGCACTTACTGCTAACCAAACCAATATGCAAGTTGCAAAGATGCATGTCTGTATATGTGTGTTGTATCAGATGATATAGATTGCTTGTGAAATGTCAATGTTCCTTCCATCAAAAGCTTTATCGTCATCATGTTGATTCTCAAAGGCTTTACCAGTTGGCAGTAGAAGAGGTTCCTGAGCATGATTACATGTTGCCCCTATCTCAGGCTGAGGTAAGTGAATTCCCATCATTATCAGATCCAACACTTTTTAACTTGAAATGACACACATTCTTGTCATGAAGGTGATTCGTGAAGGCAATGACATAATTCTTGTGGGGTGGGAAGCTCTGCTTGCAGTGATGGAACAGGCATGTGCAGATGCTGCCAAAGGTATGTAGTTTAAAACAGTGGCTGAATTATGGGTTCTTCCACAGCTGACATTTTTCCAAGCATTACATCCCTTCACCTTATTCATGCTCCTTTGCTGACCTGCTTTCATTATCTGGTGCACTGAATTCGAATCTGACACATAGTTGAACAATTCATGAACGGTACCATTTATTTGATGGCTCCTACTATCCATTGGCCACTGTAGAAAAGTCTAAAGAATGATCAGATGATTTAAATCGTCCAATCAATGACCGTCAAACAGACAGTAGAAAAGAATCCTGGCTGTAGCTAGCACATAATGGGAAGTCGTCCACCAATGGAACAGGTAAGAACATCGAATTTGTAATTTGTGGATGGTGGTCTTTCAGTGGTGGGACTAACCTGATAATTGGTCTGTGTTTTCGACCATTGTGCCATGTGTTTGATTCGATTATTGTAAACTTAGGAATTTGGAGATGTTTTTCTGTATTGCTTCAACCCAAAGATGGGTTTAAATAACCTCTGTACAAAACTATACAAGGAAGCTTATTTAGAGCTTCTCTATACATAGTATATTACAACTAATGATAACCCATATATACAATATTCTCACAAGCGCAACATAACAGGTAGGGAAATCGGCGAGCTGAGCACATGTTCGATTTCCCTTTTAATAGAAGTCACTCAAACTAATCAATTAGCACAGTTATCCTTGTTTTGATATTGATGCTTGCTCAGAGTTTTAGCATAGCCCTCTGGCATCTTTTCTAAAATCTTTACTGCATTTATATACCACTTGGTGTATGATCAAGGTATATGGTCGAGAACTGAAATCCTCGTAATGCTTTCAACCTCAAATAAAGATATTTTGGATATGCCTACATGAAAGACTCAACTAAATCCTTTTTGTGCTTCCTCTCATCCGGTTTTCCATCCTTCAATCCCAATCAATGTTCCCCTCCTTCCTGAAGCAATCTCTGGTATTTTTTGTACATGATCAAACCATCTCAGTGTGCTCTCCATTATTTTATCCCTTGCTGGGATTACTCATTGGTTGCTTCAGATGAGCTGATTATCAATTCTATACTTCATAGTTCCACATATCAATCTCAACACATCTGCGGCCCATTTGGAAGCACCCTCTGAAGGGGCATTTGAGGCCTAAAAGACTAGAAGTTGTTTTGATCCAAACAGTAGTTCATGTTGTGCATTTGGATGCACTTTGCAAACCCCCATCTCATCTCCTGGTAGACAAGATGGGTACTAAACCCCGACTCGTTTAATTTTGCCGAGTCAAATGAAAAAGCGGACTTGAAACCCCCTTTCGAGGACGTGAGTACAAACAGCCCCTTGCTCATGTTTTCTCCTAACACCCCCTACCCATCGCTCTGTGGAGCGTAGCAGGTTGAATTGTTGTCTTATAAAACTTCATAGCATGCAACAATCGCAGGATACTCCACACAACTCCAATTCTATTGGAACCAAGGTATTTAAAAATTGTTAACTAACATCCGTTAGTGGGAACTGTTATGCCTTATTGGGCCATAACGGCCATCATAGAAAAAATGGCCCTTAAAGGCCGATACAGATTTTTTATTTTTTATTTTTTTTTTAAGAGCTGTAACTACCCTTTACGACCCATTTAGTAATATGGTAATGGCGGGTCCGTTACTGTCTCTGTTATGGTTATTGAAGAAAACATCCTCATCAATCTCTCCATCCTTTTGAATTCATATAACAAGGTAACAAATCATGAGGATCTCGAGTTTTGATCAGAGGCTTTAACTAAAGCCTCGTTGCTAACTATTCTAACCAAGCATTCCAAATACTCTCTTTTGGTTCCCAAGTAAAATAGGAGATCTAATCATCATCATCATCTAAGCCTTATCCCAACCAATTGGGGTTAGCTACACAATTCCTTTCCGTCATTCTACTCTCTCTTTGGAATGTTATATATATTGTCAGGATTCATGATGAAAGTTTCACACTTGCTGCCAACATGACACAACCCTCTTCCTTTATCCGGGCTTGAGACTGGCAATGAGATCATAAACCTCTGGCAGGTTCTATGTATAGTCTATTACAAAAAATAGGAGATCTAATCATGATATTTAATTTGTATTCATTGATGCACTACTGATGGTGAACTGGTAACTGTTTGGTAGAATTTGTTCCTTCTGGAACAATGTGGTATACTTATATTTGTATTTGAAATGCTGATTTTTTTTCTTGGATTTTGGGAAATTCATAGGATGGAATTTCGTGTGAACTTATAGATTTACGAACATTATCACCTTGGGACAAGGAAACGGTAGAATCCTCTGTCAGAAAGACTGGAAGGCTTCTTGTAAGTACCCTCCCTCCATCCCTCCCAACATGGCTAAGAAATTTTTGTACTGTCTATTGGTAGGTTAGTCATGAAGCTCTTGTGACTGGAGGATCCCTCCCTTTCAACATGGCTAAGAAGTTTTTGTATTGTCAATTGGTAGGTTAGTCATGAAGCTCCCTTGACTGGAGGATTTGGTGCCGAGATTGCTGCTTCTATTGCCGAACGCTGCTTCTTGAAGGTAAAAATTGCTTAACTATTTAATGTGTATTTTAAACTTGGACAAGACTACAATGATATTTCACCACCATTGTTGAGTTGTGGCATCTCATTCTTTGTATACATGGCATGCATTCATGTCAATCGAGATAATTCAGCTTGCCTGTTGCGGATGTAGTATGTGCCAAAACTCATATTTCTCGATTGGTCTTGGTCGTAACCATTCAATTGATGGCTAATCAAATGGACAATTAAAAATAAAACAGTCAGCATTCTAAATTCAAGGAGTAAAATCAGATGGTTACGATGATTCAATTTGTGTGCATCCAAAGCCATGATCTGTCTAAATGGGGCCCAAGAATTTGATGGTCTGAATATCAGTGTATGCCCAACCCTAATTAGTTGGAATAGGGCCATGATGATGATGATGAATATCCATATATGCATGTTACGTGTATGGTGGATAAGACCCCCACAACTCAAAAATTAGTGGTGAACTATCACTAGGGTCTGCTTTTTAGCTGCCTGAATTATGCTAATCCCTGATGGGTCAGTGCTTCTTTGTTAGGATGTGGTCTGTGACCCATCCAAATTGACTGGGTTTCAATGAAGACCAAACTGAATTGACCTCTCGAAACAAGTTTGGAAGAGTCAACTCAACTCAACTGAATTGACCCGACGTAATGAGTTGTGATGGCTCCACCCCTAGGTGAATTGCATTCTGAAACCGAGTTTCAAAACATTGGTTCTAATTAGGGTTGTACACGAGCCAAGCTAGCTTGAAAAGCTCACTCGGCTTGAACGACAACTCGAGGCGAGCCAAGCTTCATATAACCCAAATCGTTTTGGAAACGAGCCGAGTTCGATCATAGTGAATCTTGACTTGAACTCGACTCGACTCGAAGCTCGAGCTCGGCTCAACTCGAATATATATATATATATATATATATATATATATATATATATATATATATATATATATATATATATGTAGTTGAAAATTAAATCCTACCCTACCCGTCCATCCATTTCGTACCCTTTCCCATCCTTACCCAACTCGCTACGCCCCGAGCTCCACAGTCTCTCTCTCAGCACAAACAACAAGGTACATCTATGGCTTTATCTAATATTTTATATATATATATATATATATATGTTATTATTAATTGAATATTTGATTTGGGAGTTGGGTCGGGTGCAGGGTTGGGTGCTAGGTTGGGTCGGGTTGGGAGCAAGCTTGACTCGACTCAAGGTAAGCTCGCCTCAACTCAATCCACTAGCTTGCCTCGAGCTCGACTCGAAAGGTTTGGCAAACAAGCCAAGCTCCAATGGTAAGCTCGAGCCCGAGCACAAACAAGTCAAGCCAATCTTAGCCCACCTCGACTCGGCTCGACTCGATGTACAACCCTAGTTCTAATTGATCTTTAGTTGTATTAACCATTCTACTATGGCTGGGCTATTTTGCTTTGTAGTAAGTAATATTTCTTCTTTCTACTATGGTCTTGGTAATATCATAGTTCAAAAACATGAAAACCCAACTCAATGTCTACCCTGGTTAGGTTGGCTTGAAGACTTGGATGAGTCTTTAGTTGACTCGATTCGATATTTAATAATTAGATAATATTTTTATTAGTATTTCAAAATTGTTCTGTGTAGATAGAATATAAAAATAAGGTTCTACTAACTTCCCCATATTTATGGGATGTTAGCAACATCCTCAAACCTCTTAAATGGCACACAGGGTTACCTATCACCAACCAGAACCATTCAGTCATTCATACAACTAGGATCGAGCCATGGTGCAAGAATCACTCCAACTGAATGATCATAACTCTTTGAATGGGGCCAATTTGTTACAACTGACCGTAAACAACGAGCCATAAATCACATGGTTAGAATCATCAAATCAAAGTATTACATTGGAAATTTAGAATCGTAAGAAATACAAAGTGGGATCTATCTACTAGATGTTTCAAGATGATCATTGGACCTATGTTGTTTCTTTAGTCAATTTTGTTTGTCCATTTTCAAGCTACTGATTGGAAGCTTAAGATCACCCGAATCACAAAATTTGCACCGTGGCTTTCTCGTAGTTGTATGAATGAATGAATGATTCAGATCGACAATAGGTCACCCCATGTGCCATTTAAAAGGTTTGCACACATTTCTAACCTCCCCGTAAAGGTGGGGATGGTACCAAAACCCTATTGTTTTTTTTTTTTTTTTTTTGTTAGCTTGTTAGTACACCCACTGTCAGTTCACACTTCACTGTTAGCCACCCCCACTAGGGAATCGATACCAAGACCTCGTGTTGAAACGAGGTATCTTTCACTCAGTCTACCACTTGAGCTATGGATCTGGGTGTGGATGGTACCAAAACCCTGAAAATAATGGAAGGGATGCAAACACGTGATGCTTGGTTTCTTAGATGGAGATGCTGCTCCTGCTGCTATAGGTCTTGGGTATGGGACCTCCTTTTTATTTAAAAATAAAAATTAAATAAAATACACTGCTCAAGTGACTCGCTAAAGTCATGTTGCGTTGAGTTGGGTCAACCGAGTCAGGTGAGTCAGGCTTACAATCAAGTTTCGCAATGACTGAGCATAAATTCTTGCCGATTCGAGTCGACTCAGCTGAGTTTCGAGTCGAGTTACAAGTTTTAGAACTATGGTAAATATCAGAAAACAATTTCTGGTTCTTTTCCTGGAAGAGGTTTGCTTGCAAGGTTTGCAGCAGATTGCGTGCCTATTTTGACCCTTTTGTGGTCTGTTTAGAAATAATGCTTTGTCTTTTAAATACAATGTTTTATTGAGCAGTTTGTTCAAACCGGAAAACTGTACACATTGGGCCTGTCTTTTAGTAATTGTAACTGCTTGTATGTCAATCCCATGGTGAAAGGCGAGACCCGAAAATCTCCTCTATCAAAGGATTCTGATGATCCAATATCTTCCTTGTTTGATTGGACCATTGGCTCTAATTTCGCATTTGCAAGCCACTAATCAGACATAACTTGCTGAAAAGAGAGCACCCTGCAATAATTAGAATGCCTGATGTGGGGGCATTTTCACACCGGGCTCAAGTGGGGTGGCTTGTGGGATGCAGGGGCACATTGGGGGTGGGTAGCCTGCATAACCCATGGATTTGGGAGCCGTGTGAGGCGGAACCCATGGATTTGAGGCCCACGAGAGGGCGGAACTCATGGATTTGGGGCTCATGAGGAGGGTTTGGTCGAGGACCTAACCCATGGATTTGAGGCCCACGAGAGGGCGGAACTCATGGATTTGGGGCTCATGAGGAGGGTTTGGTCGAGGACCTAACCCATGGATTTGAGGCCTAGGCTATGAGATAAAGGGATTAATTCGCCATGCTCTATCAGTTTGAGCTTTTAGAGCAAGTGGTTGATTGTCCTGCATCAATGCCCCAACCATGAATAGATAGTCTGATGCTTCAGTGATTCCAAGGTTTCACTCTGATGTGCCATCGAATTGAATTGCAATAATTAGTTAAAGTAGTGTTTGGATGCACAATCGAATTGAAATGTGAACAGTCAGTTTAATGAAGAGGTAGTCATAAGTTAATGTCTCACTTGAGGGTAAATAAATGCAATTTGCAGCTAGGCCCTCAATGTGAATCCAAACGCACAATTCATTAGTATCCAGAAATAATCCCAAATCAGTTTGATGGTGCATCCAAACTCAACCTAAATGAATTGGAGATTATCAATCACAATAACTTAGTATTCATATTCAGGGACTAGCTCCAAATTGCAACTATGTTACTTTCAAGTTGGACTTGAATAAATGTCACTACAATTTTATGTTCATGTTTTCAGTTTGGACAAGTGGGCCAATGGTGATGTGATCCAAGCTGTCGCCGTGAATCGCCCATGAACCAAAAAATCCCCAGATTGGTAGGTCCTAACCATTGAATGTTTTTGGATGTGGGCCTTTGCTATAAGATCTCTCTTAGCCGTCCATTTACTGCCCACCAATTGAATGGTTAGCATTTTCCCGAATAGGAGATTTGGACTTATAGCCCATCCACAGTAAGGCATAAAATTATCAATGATTTGTGGATAAGGTACATACTCATCCTAATCTTTTTTTATTTTTATTTTTTACACACACCCACACCACACGCGCTCACACACACAACCCACACCACATGGGTGCTCAATCCCATGATCTCAGTGTTGAAATAGAGTCTGCCTAACACTAATCCATGGAGCAGGACCTGCTTGTCCTAATCATTACCTTTGGTTATTCGAGCTTTCTCTTCTTCATGGGTAAGTTGGTGTCGAACATAGGCCAGTGGGGCCCACTGGTGGGCAATCACTAGTGGGTGTCCCATGAAGCTAGGCCTAAAAAGAGGAAATTAAGATATTGATGTTTGTCCATCTAGCTTGTCCTTGGGATGATCTAAGCCGTAGATCGTAATCCGAGGCCATCTATACTGTAGAATTAGAAGAGTGATTAGACCCATCTGCTCCAGTAATGATTAGGCGGACCGCTAGATCTGGACAGTTCATCTTCAACTTTATGGATGTCTCATATCGTGTAGACCGTTAGATCTTGAGGGCTCACTCTTCTGCACAGACTTTCAGTTCGCAACCATGGCCTACATATCAGAAGGATACCAGAAAGGATGCTATTGTTTTTTGGCCGTTTTTTCCGTGCTATTTCCTTTAAGGTGAATTTGGATGTGACTGAAATGGCAGGTGAAACAAAAAATTCCCCTTCTTTTCACCCCAAATCAAAATCCAGTACATATCTGATCCTGCTTGAAATACGACTGAAATTGATTTGGGTGGTTGAGCATGAACCCTTAGTTGTTTTCTACATTTCTGCATTGTGTCGTTGTATGGAATGAGAAATATAACATCTTATGTGGGTTTTGCAGTTGGAAGCTCCTGTTGCCAGAATATGTGGCCTCGACACTCCATTTCCTTATGCTTTGGAACCTTTTTATATGCCCACAAAGAACAAGGTTAGTTCATATTAATCTCTCTCTCTCTCTCTCTCTCTCTCAGTAATATGGATTTCCACTCTCTGACTGCAGATCTTGGATGGAATCAAAGCAACTGTAAATTACTAGAGATCCAAGTAAATATCCCTCCCTACATTTAGTTGGTAATGGAGGTTGGGAAAATAATAATCTTGTTGTGGCACACTGCCCTTTCAATGTAAGCATTCCATCCTATTTAACATGAAAAGATTCTCTAAAGCTGGTGGCTCAGCTCTGTCATTCGACCTATCTCAATATTACTTTTATTTTCGGGTTGGGATCAAGGGCCAAACACTTATATGTGTTATCAAGCATTTTATCTCCATGCATGCAATCCCAACTGTTCATCTGCTGGGCCTTACCGTGCATGGGGCATACCCAAGCATCCCACTTGTTAAGATTATCCTAGCCAACAATTGGAAGACTAATGATGACTAAATGGAAATTGGAAAAAAGTGCAACAAAATGTCGACACTCAATGGGGAATTATCATACCAGCATTGTGACTGTTTTATGGTTTTGAATATCGGTTAGCCGTGTCATAGTCATATCAATCATGGCCTTTATATAATATACGGATTGAACCACCAGTACGATTCAAATAAAAAGGGATAGCAAGGAAGCTGACATGGGTTGTGTTGGTGCTGATATAGGCAAGATATTTCGTCTCAGTAACGGTGACTATAACGGTCACCACTCTTATTGACATGGAAGCTTAACGACCGTGTCGACCCTCATAATGGTTGAAATCTTTTTCTTTTTTTTTTGCCTCAAAAATAAAAAATTCAGATTAATGTAAATATTCCAAATATGTATTTATTTTCTTATTTTAAACATGTTTATGGTAGCGTAAGGGTCCAATTTTTTGTAAGTGTTGTATCTGGTTATTTGGTGAATTTATGAATATGGTTATGTGTGTCTAATATATAAACATCACAACCAAGCATTATAAAAAATATTATAAAAAATAAAAATCACTTTTTACCATTATGGGGATAATGGTTGTTATGTTCTATAATGGTATAATGCGGGCCCAATCAACTATCCCATTTTATCCCTATATTGTGTGATGGTCACAGTCATTACTCATACATATCGGTCTTTACAACTATATCGTAACAAATTCGTGACACTTTGCATAGACGTCTTCTTGCTCTTTTCTTTTTTTGTTTTATAAATTTCTCATTTTTTCTGTTCCTTCATTTCAAACATGGAAGAAGCAAACTCAATTTTAGAATAGATTTATTCTTCAAACATGGAAGAAGCCAAAACACAAGTTTTCGAGATAGACACCAATATATTAAAGTGGAGTGGACCATTCTGGGAAAAATCGTATGGAAGGTTGAACCAGCATATTTATTTATTTATCTTTTTTACATTTTAACATAATGGGCCATCGGCCACCAAATCATGCTTGAGTTGTGTTTTGATTAGAGCCTATTTAATTGACTTTCTGGAGTCAGGCAAATAGATAATATTCTTATCAAAGAATGGTCTGATACACTATTTAATGATGGATGAAGGATAGATTCTCGAATATTATATTTTTCTAAATGAATTTCAACTGATATGGGCTTGTATCATATGATGCAGTCCATGCTCCATATCATAGCTTTCTTGAGCCATCTGGTACGCCCATGTAGATATTTGAAACCTTGGATTCTTGAGGTACGTCTCAAGGAACGAATGGTCTAGATCTCATCCATACATGCCACGTGTACAGTGATAATTGATAACTAAGATAAAAGTAATTTCAAAATTAGCCCTGTTTCTGACCATTCATCACATGATTATCTCATTAGACTGTCCATTAAAAGTATAAGTAAACAACAATTTCATCTAATGGAGATGATAGATTTTTGCAATGTTGCCCAAACACGATAAGATATATTCCAAATGAACGGTATGGATCATCGTGATAGGATATCTTCTAAATGAACGGCATGGGTAGATGAATGGCCCAAAATCAGGCTGTACTGCTTACTACGTCATCTGTTTGGGAGAATCAAATGTGGCTGTCCACTGTTTTGTACCTGTGCACCATAGGTATGGATTGAAATTTATCTAATCTAGGAGGCAGATCATCGCCACCTTTGTGGGGCCCACCATTTAAAAATGTAGAAATTGCTTAAGGTATGGGCGTGGGCCTTTATTTTCAGATCGGGCTTATCCTGACCGCCCATCTAGTGGACCTCACTCCTTGGAAGAGAATGGATGGTTAGAAAAACAAATAGCAAATGGTCAATATATGATGAACATGTCCCAGTCCAAAATCAGGCTGGCCACCCATCAAGTGGGCCACAAGTCTTCCATTTCCTGTTTCTCAGTTTTCAATTTAAGGCCCATCATCGATGGACCGTTGCTGTATATCTCTTATTGACCGTCTATTGTAAGAAGTAAAAACATTAAGATAATCTCATACAGATCATTGTGTGGAAATGATCCATCTAGAGTGACAAGCAACAGCCAAGCGGTCTTGATCAAAGAACTGTGGGGCCCACTTGTCAGAATCGCACCACCGTACAAAAAGTGGTCCTGCGGATTAGATAATTCCTGTGTAGCAACAAGGTGATTGGATTGCCTAAGAAAATCTAATTAATTGAGATGAACCATCAAGAAGGTGCTATCTAGAGTGGCCCACGTTGATGGAGGGAGGACCACGGAAATACATGGTCCCCCATTTGGCAGGTCTATTCATGTGGGAGGATTAGGAAAGTACTGAAATGAATACGGAAATAGAGAGGACCACCACATCCTTCTTAGAGCCATTCCTGAGGTTGACCCATGAAAAGTGCACCCGCAGGTTGGTGGGCCACATGTATGAAAGGAATTGATGGTTTAAGAATTGGAGAAATGGTCCAAATTCAATCTACATTTGTGGACCGACGATAGCTAGGCGAGCCCTCCCGACACATAGAAGCTGCGTGATTAATGGCTTAGGCTTCTCACACGTGTGAATGCAGCCATGTCTGAGCTGTAAATACTGGAAAAGGGCACCTGAGACACTGCACTTCCAATTTCTGGTTGATGAGGGCCAAAGTACCTTACTGGCTAATCCTACACGCTGATCTGTACTCGCCTTCCCTATTAACGGTCTTGAGAGAGTTTATGAGATGGGCCCCACCATCATGTATATATCACATCCAAACCTTCCATCAGATGCGTCATGGCAGGTTACTTACATGACTAAAAATCGGCTCGATTCAGAACTCTGGTGGGCCACATCACAGGGAACACCCACCCTTGATTCTCACCGGTGCCCACAGGAAACAGTGATGATAGAACGCCCACCATTAAAAACTTCTTTGGGTGGGGCCACAAACTTTTAGATCAAACTGACATGTTTACCCTTCATCCAGGTCTCTGTGACCTAATAAACGGGTTGGATGGAAAATGAACATTACAGTGGACCCTAGGAAGTTTTTAATGGTGAGCGTTCAATCACCACAGTTTCCTGTGTGGTGTGTTCCACCTGATATTTAGATCTGCCTCATTTTTGGGATCATTCTGTAGAATGATGTGGTAAAATGGATAGACGGAGTGGATTAAACAGATAAATCATGGTGGGCCCTACAGAACTGACCAGTACCGAGAGTGGTCACTACCGAGTCCGTGTCCAATAATTCGGAGGTACGTTTTTAATAGGTCACGAAAAAAACGTGTGGCATCACAAATGATCGAACACATGCTGTTAACAGGATGCCTGCAAGGAATCCACGCGACCACGCGAAGGAACGTGTGCCAGTATTGTACACGTGCAAAGGATCAAAACTTTCAATCTGTTTGGAAACAATGGTGAGTTCACCTTCCTCAAAATTCACTCCGTTTTCAATCCTGGATGGGCCACAACGTACTAAGAGAACTGACCGTTAAAATTTTCTTTTCTATAACTTTCATTTATTTTATATCCTGTGGCCCACCTCAGGTTTCGAATTATGATCCAAACAGTACAATTTACCTGATGGAAGGCTCAGATCTTCAACAACTATTTTATTTTAGCACGTGTGAATGCGTGTGATGGGCAGGTCTCCCAAGCGTGTGGAAATGTCAGGATATTATGATAGGACAAGACGCCTTGATGATAATTCATCCACGTCATCCTTACCCATGCGAAATTTAATAATGCCGTATTTATTCCACACTCGTGCAGAACCGTACAAATCCGCACACGTCACATATTGACACATGCGACCGCGTGTGGATGTGTACGGATCTCACTCGCGCGTAGAATTAGCAAATTTCATGGTGATTTTGATAAAAGGCAGGAGCTATCCGCTGCATTATGGGGCATGGACTGAACAGTGCTTACATGCAAGTACTTCTATCTTGGAATGAATTTCCATGATCTAAACCGTTGATTCTGTGAAACATCAGAAACTGAGATATATTTTATGAAAATTATATTGTCTAAAAGATACTAAATGAAGTTTTTTGTTTACAATAACTGACATTTTTTTGATCATTAGATGGTCCAGTCTAATTGTTTTTTTCAAATACCCCACAAATGGCTGTCTTCTGGATGAACGGTTCAGATTATCGTACCGTGCCTGATACCTGTGCAAGATAAAAAGGTCTATGCACGAAAATGCTGTATCAGCTACACAAAAACGAGTGATATTCACGAGAGTAGATGGACGCGGTTTGGCGAATGGCCGGTTCTATATGGACCCACCATGATGTATGTGTTTTATCCACACCGTCCATCCATTTTTAAAAATAATTTTAGTGCTTGATATCAAAAATGAAATATATCATTTTTGAATCATATCCAAAGCTCAAGTGGATCACACCATAGGAAACACATAACTCATAGATCAACGGAGGACATTTCATTTGAGCATGGTCGGTTGGTGTAGCCCACTCATTCGACATCGATTAGTAAGATACGGATCTAAATGGTAATGATACACTAATCCATTCCCATTTCACATAGGATACCGTTTTCTAAATGGTAGCAAACTCACAAAATATGGATTATGGTAGATAGATCTATCTTCGGTGACGCGTCAATCTGATCTGTCCAACTAGTCTAAGTAGAACATAGTACGGATGGAAATTTATTCCAAATTGAGTTAAAAGACCAATTTAAGAGCTAGGGTGGGCCCACATCTGATCACGGCGGAAACATGGTACATAGGGCTTAAGTAGGGAGGGATTTCCAGTGTGTGGGGTCCACAGAGATGTACTTGACAAATCCAATCCGTCCATCTGTTTTGAAAGATCACAATAGGATAGGATATTAAAAATCAGCTAGATCCAAAACTCATGTGTGCCATATCACACAAAACAGTGGGGATTCAACGCCTGGAAGTGATAGAAGTTTTGTATCAAGATGATATTTGTTCCTACAGCTTATCTGACTGGTAATAGTTCTATGTGTGGTTTGGATGGCATATAAATATCATGGTCAGGAAGGTCTCAGTGGTGGACGTTGCTGTTCCCACTGTTTTATTGGTGTGGCCGACTTGACTTTTCGATATACCTGATTTTCAGAATTTAATCCTATTGTGGTCTTTCAAAACAGATGGACGGAGTGGATTCATCACATCCATCTCTATAGACCCAACAAAGCCCCAAGCACAGAACTATCTCTTTACCAGGGTGCATCTGATCACGGTGGGCCATCACCATCACCAACCGTTCAAATAAGGGCCTACGAATTGAGGGATAAGACCAATGCCCACCTATGATCACGATGGAAATATCCACACTCGCCTTGCATGGGTCCACCTATGATCATGTGGACCATTGGATCCGAGGGGTCCACCACATCGGACTGTCCGTGGCCCAAAAGCACCCTGACTAATATTAATTGTACGGCTGTAATCATCCGGTCGTAGTTATTCCGAGGCCATGTGCAGTTTCCAGGGATTCTGACAAGTCAGCACTGACTGCAGGTAAGCACACTGGCACAAATTGCCAGCCTTATATATCTTATCCCCTATCTAACGACGGTGATAATAAGTGATTTCAATGATGGGGCCTATATTAAAGAATATCTATCAGATAAGGTCTTTATTGAATAGAGTAATGCTGATGTGAAAGACGTCTTTCTTATAAATCGGATTGATGCTGAGTTATTCCTTTATGCTTTTATTGTACGGAGTAAACTTTGCAACTAACCATGAATATATGTAGTTTATTTATGTTATTCATTCGTTTTTTGGCTTTATTTTAATAGGTGAAATATATAGAAAACACAAGTGGTCCACACTATAGGTAATAATAAAAATAATAATTTTCATAGTTGAAACTTCAATAAGGCTCATAATAATTTTTATTTGTGGTCTAACTTGTTTATGAGATTAGACATGTTCATAAAATTACATAGATATGGATCAAGGAAAAATACAAATATTAATTTGATCTAAAACTTCTGTGACCTATTAAGAATTTTTTAACAGAAAACTTTTTACTTACATTATTTTTTATAATGTGGTTCACTTTAGCTTGGAATATGTATTATTTTTGGACTAAAGCTCTAAAATTATTTAGTAAAATATACAAACAGAGGAGATAAAATACATAAATTATTATAGACCCACGGTTTACTCATTATGCAATTGGCTTTCTCTTATTATACTAGTGTTTTTTATTTTATTTTTAATTACTTTTATTTCAAGCTAGGAAGAAGACGCGCTGCGTGCATGTGAGAGGCACTACATTGGTAAGTAGTCTAAAGTAGATTTGTAGGGCGCGGCTTCGGTGGATCCCCAAGGTGGGCAGGATCTCTGACCATGATGCCCACGGTGATGTATATACCATTTTGAAAACTCATTTTAGAGCATGATCCCAAAAACAAAGTAGATTCAAATCTAATTAGACCATAACATAGGAAAGAGTGGTAATCAATAATTAAAAACTTGTCATGAACTACGAAAGTTTTGGATCAAGCTGATTTTTGTGTGGTCTTTTCATTAAGGTCTTTGTGACATTTTAATGGTGGGGATTCAATCACGACTATTTCCTACAGTATGGTTTACTTAAAATTAAAACTGGATGGATTGGTTTTAAAAAGCTCAACTTAGATTGATTCAAATAGAAGTTCAAACTAAACTTGGAGTCGAGCTTGTTAAAAAAACAAACCTTACTTAAACTAGGACTGTTCCAGCTCGGTTGGGCTCAAAGCTATGCACATTGTTTCATGTGGTGTGATCCACTTGAGCTTTGGATATGATTCAATTTTGGGATTCACCTAACTCATAGATCAACGGAGGACATTTCATTTGAACATGGTCGGTTGGTGTAGCCTTCTCATTAAACATCGATTAATAAGATACAGATCTAAATGGTAGTGATACACTAATCCATTCCCATTTCAAATAGGATACCATTTTCTAAATGGTAGCAAACTCACAAAGTTTCCTCCCTCCCAGCTGAATTAGTAGGATAGAGAAATCAAGTAGAGTGGGACCGTCGGTCCCTCCACAGCCACCGATGTTGCTGTGTATGTGAATTCCGAACCAGTCATCTCATGGACCCCAAAGATCAAATCGGTCCAACCATCAAGTGGGCCACACGTGCATACCAAAGAAATGGACCCGATGGTCGAATCAAACAGGACCACGTCATTTCTGCTAAACATACATAGTGGGGCCCACAAGATGAAAGGTCCAATCGAGACTAATCATCTCAGCCAACCAATGAAGAGAGAAGACATCTCAGCCAACCAATGTAAAGAGAGAGAGAGAGAGAGAAAGAGACAATAATTCAATGCCACTAGAAATTCTATATATTCAGGTACGCTTGCTTGGTTAGAATGAGAGAGAGAGCGAGAGAGAGAGAGAGAGAGAGAGTTTGTGACTGAGTCACCGAGTCACTGAGTGAGAGAGAGAGATAGTCGCTGAGTGAGAGGAAGAAAGTGTGTTTTTGAGTGACTGAGTCACTGAGTCACTGAGGAGAGAGAGAGAGAGAGAGAGAGAGAGAGAGAGAGAGAGAGAGAGAGAGAGAGAGAGAGATGGGTAGTACTACTACACATGCCACTGCCACAAACCAGCCCCAATTCGCATCCACGTCGTTGCATGGCCGGGTGGCCATCGTGACAGGCGGCACAGGCGGCATTGGCAGCGCCGTCGTCTTCCACCTTGCTTCCCTCGGCGCCAACGTGGTCATCGCCTACATCGGCGATCACAAAGTAGCTGATGATCTAGTGTCCAAGATCTCCAATTCATCCTACCCACGTGCCATCGCAGTCGAAGCCGACGTCTCCGATCCCGCCCAAGTAAAGAACCTGTTCGACCAGGCCGAATCCACATTCAGCAAAATTCACATTCTCATCACCACCGCCGCGGTCTGCGACTACTCCTACCCGTCACTGGCCGACACCTCCGTCGAGGTCTTCGATTGGACCTTCGGCGTAAATTGCAAGGGAACATTCATATGTTGCCGGGAAGCGGCCAACCGTCTCGTGAAGGGCGGTGGTGGACGGATAATAACATTCTCATCATCAACGGTTGGATCGTTGCGGCCTGGCTACTCAGTCTACACAGCCTCAAAGGCTGCAGTTGAGACGATGACAAAGGTATTAGCCAGGGAGCTGAAAGGGACCATGATCACAGCCAATAGCATAGCCCCAGGGGCCACAATGACACCCATGTTCTACGGCGGCAAGTCGGAGGAAGTCGTGGAGATGATCGTCGGCGAAAGCCCAATGCTGCGGCTCGGTGCACCGGAGGACATTGCACCCATGGTGGGGTTCTTGGCTAGTGATGCAGGGGAATGGGTGAATGCCCAAGTCATTCGTGTCAATGGTGGCTACATCTGAAATCTCCACACCTAAGAAAAATAGACCTGGTTGAGTTGACTCAGTGAGTCAACTCGTCCTTGTTTCAAATCGAGTCACTGAGTTTTAGTGCTACATGTATGTGTGTGTGTGTGTGTTGCATGGGTTGAATAGCTTTATGATATTATGAGATTCGTATTGTGTAATTTCGTGAATGGTTTTCCTATTGGTTGTTGAATAAGCTCATCTTATCCTTCTATCCTATCATGTTGATTGTGTGGGGCCACTGCATTTTGAGTTACACCTATGGCTTTTTTAATAAGGTGGGTACCTTCAAGTACTGACCTTGTATTCCAAAAATCAGACCGTTAAAAGCACAGGTGGGTCACACCGTATGTGAGGATGCTATAAATGGAGAAGATTAATAATTCACCTTTTGGTGATTTCTAGCATTTACAAAGAAACAGGATTCTTTGAATGGTGAAAAATATTTCACCTTTGGGTCACGACAAACAGCATTGCAGAGAATTCAAAATCCAAAAGTCTGAAATCAAACCAATCCTATCCAAACTGGCCCTTGTAAGATTATTACACAGTTTTTTTTTTTTTTTTTTAATATTTTTTTGGTGTGTGTGAAAGAGAGGTGCATGAATCTAGATCCTCTGCTTACGACGAATTTTCCACATCTATACCAATAACACGACGTTGTCGTGTTAAGCATTGCAACATTAAATACAACGTGTGACGTTGTGGCCTAACTAGACTGCAGCAAGTAGAATTTTTCGGAAACGGATTGGCTACTCCCCCTGACACCAGCTCCGTGGCTCGTGTTCGGTACTCTGTAGGCCCCACCATGATGTATGTGTTTCATCCATTCCGTTCATCTATTTTCAAAGATCATTTTATTGCTTGATCCCAAAAATGAGAGGCATATAAATCTCAGGTGGACCACACCACATGAAAACAATAGTGATTGGATATCAACCATTAAAATCCTCCTATGGCCCACTATACTGTTTATTTGACATCCAATCTGTTGATTAGGTCATACGGGCCAGATGAAGAGAAAAAACAAATATCAGCTTGATCCAAAACTTTTATGGCCCCCAAAATATTTTTAATGGTCGACCCTCATTCAACACTGTTTCTTGTCATGTGGTCCACTTGAGATTTGGATATACCTCATTTTTGGACTTAAATCGTAAAATGATCTTTAAAAACAGATGGATGGCATGGATGAAACACATACATCATGATGTGGCCCACATAACACCGACCACCAGCCATTGGCCGGTGTCAGGGGCAGTAGCCAATCCATATCCCCAAGGCCGGTGTCAGGAGCACACCACCTACTATACATGGGAGACAACTTATCAAAAAAAATGCAAGTGAAGTATCTAAAGTGACCTGGGGATAAATGTGATAAGGTAAAGGATAACTACTCTGAATCCATGGAGCTTCTTTGGACTTCTCATAGAGACTTCTCGAATCCACGGTGAAAAGAAATAAAAATAATTTTAAAATATATAAAAAAAACTTGTTGATTAATTGATAAATGAAAGAAATGAGTCTACAACCCTTTAAATAGGGATACTAAGACTTAGAATAAGTTTAGGAATTAAACTATAATAAAAACTTCCTCAAATTTGTAACTTATTATAAATAGTAAATTTTCAATTTATATTTAGTATCCTATGTTACTTAATCACGTTGTTCTCTTAATTTTTCTAAACACTTTTCATGTTAGGCACAACTCTTAAAGCTCAACGGATGAAGAGTTATAATCAAATTAAAACTTACTATCTATAGTAAAAACGGAATTAAACATAGAATTCGACTGTGGATATGATGGAATCTTGCAAATTTAGCGTGGATAACTTGGCTATACCAGGTTGGTTGGCTAAAGTAGCTCATCCTATCCTAAAATCATATATGGTACATTGAGTAACTCATTCCGATTTGCAAGATATACTCATTTTAAGGTTCCGATGATCTTGATAACTTCTGCCTCCAATCGATCCTTCTCTGATCCATCTTGGATATGAAAGTTCCGCGGCCCACTCTACATCATAAAGCAAAGTCTAGGTGTCACAAAAAGTAAAACCCTAAGAGCCTACTTGTATTAATGATTAAGCTGCTAATGTGTTAGAAATAGGTAATTATTATTATTATAATAGTTGGAAGTAAAGTTGAATGCCATACCACTCTCCCAATGTTACTTTCCACTAAGGATATGCATGTAAAGTACCACCATGGCCAGATACATGTGGATGTAAAATTTTCATTATGTGTTATATCCACACTGTCAGCCTATTTTGCAATATCCTTTTAGGGCATGACTCCGAAAATGAAGAAGATCCGAAGCTCAGGTAGACCACACCACATAGCAGTGAGGACAATAACACCTACCGTTGAAACCTTCTCAGAGCTCACCAAGACGTTTGTTTTCATCAACCTGTTCATAAGGTCAATCAGACATTGATAAAGGGAAAACACTTATGAAGTTTTCAATGGTAAATGTTCAATCTCCAATGCTTTAATGGTGTGGTCCATTTCTACTTTGGATCTGCTTCATTTTTTGTCTCATTACATAAAATGATCTCACAAAATGGATGGACGGTGTAGATATAACACATACATCATGGTGGGGCCTACAAAGCCATCCTACATCCAATGATTCCGAAGGATTACCATAATTTGACAGTTAGCTATATCCAATCAATGTCAAGGTGTAATGATGTGCGTTACACTGTATTATTATATAGTCAAAGGATCCTATCTTTATCTTTTTAAGAAAATTCTAGCCAACCAAGGTAGCTTAGCGAGAAGAGAAACAACATCTCATTTAGCGTAGTCCTTTTTTTTAATGGAATAATGTAATTAAATAATTTTATGTATTTGAAAATGTAATAAAATTTTATTTTGGGTTGCTAGCATATATTGTTTACGATGTTAAATATCATGATTAAGGGACATTACCATACCAACCGTACAAAATAAATAAAATAAAATAATTAAGTCCCGAGGTCCGTTTTCAATGCATGACCTATGAAGTTAAGTGGATTTAAAGTCAAAGCTTTGAGGTGGGAATTCAAAATAATAATTTTAAAAAAAAACCTCTTTTGATAGGAATTGGATTCCTCTCAAATTTAAATTTCTCCATTTCCTTGCTACCAAATGCACCAAAAAAAAAAAAAAAATGGTGGGGAATGTATCACCACACAAAATTGGTGGGGAATGTATCACCACCAATACCAGATGTCCGAAGGAATATCTGCTCACCATGCCAAAAAATAAAAAATAAAAATAAAAACCATCAAAATCGTAGAATCGCTTTCAATCCAGAAACAACGATATCCCAACTTGAAACAGACAAACCGACCATCCAACAAGGGTCAGACCCCACAATAGTGTTATTGGCATCACCCCCAAATGAAATTTTCCAGATGTAGACTCCTTCCAAACAAAACCTATCTACAAGATACATGCTCATTATCCCTGAATCCATAAATTCACCGACCGTCCTTCCAAAAATTACATTGCCCATATCCCACCAAACACTTCATTGCATAAAAGAAAATGCATTTAAGTTTGATAATCATACAAAAATGCGAAATAGACATGCATTCTTAAATATGATCTTTCACATGCATACTTAGTTCTCATAAAAGAAACACACATATAGTGAGTAGATGTTGATCAAATACAAATATAGGAGAAGCAATTTTTCCTCAGAGCCTTGGTAAACAAATCCACCAGTTGATCTTAAAATCCATAAATAAGGTGTGGCAATGACAGCTGATAGTTTTTGACGGTCCGCAAAGATTTGTTAGGATTTGGCACGAGACAAATGAGAAGTGTACTTCTTAAAATCTGTAAATAAGGCGTGGCAATGTTGCCTATTAGTTTTAGACAGTCCACAGAGATTTGTTAGGAATTCCCACGAGATGAATGTGACATATGCTAATTTAAAAAAAAAAAAAAAATTAAGATAACAATCAATTTTTATATGTTTCATTTGTTTAAAAAGATTTGATTAACAGTGATACAAATAGTAACTTGATTGTCACATAAAAGATCTATGAGTTTATTATAATGTGTAACTAAGTCTTTTAATAAAGTCTTGAGTTAATTCTCACATAGCTAAGGTCATCAATCCATATCCCCGGTTTCCACATACGATCTGAAATTAATATTTCTTGTTTTATTCTTCACCAAGAAATGAACCTATCACCAAGTCAATAGCCAGTGGTAGATCGTCAAGCATCTAAGGGCTCGTTTGTATACCACCAAATAAGTTACTATTCTACCTACAGCAATAAAGAAGCAACTTATTTGAGATAAGTAAATTTAGTTTATGATAAAGTATAAGTAACTTTTTTATTTATAATACTTAATCACTTCAATTTAATAAGCAGAAGTCAAGATAAGATATTTAAGATATAAGTAGCTTATCTTAAGTAACTTGCTATCCAAACACCCCCTAAACATATGACTTAATATAAGTCAGAGTAGCCACTAATATGCAACTAGCGCTGTGAGAAAATTTAAAATTGTTTTTCAAAGGGTGCTCTTAAAAGTATCAAAGTATCCGTCAAGGGCCTGTTTGGACAGTGATATTAAGTTGTATTAAATGGGATTGCATCACTAATCCCATTTTGAAATTCGGGATGACATGTTTGGAAGGAGTATGAGATGGGATTAAAATTAACTTTGTAAGCTTTGGAAAATGAGCTTTGTGTTGGAAAGTATGAGATAGGATTACTAATCCCACTGATGATAGATTTTTGTTACATCCACGATCAATCTAAATGCAATTTGAAAGTTAATTCTAGAATTTAATTTTTACTGCATACATTTCAAACACGGTATTTGAAAACATGGGATAAACCCAATCCAAGGACAATACTTTACACATGTATTTATTATAACTTTTGCAATTCCATCACACTTCCAGATATTGTCCATCCACCTAATATTAAAATGTTGCTTATGCAGGGAATGCATAAATTCAGTTAAAAGTATAAAGGATAGACAATATCCGGATGTGTGATGGTAAAATAGATCAATCCACATAGAAGATATCGATACTGCATTAGAAGTGTATGAGGTCTTGCAATTTCAAGATCTAAGAAGTATTTAATCATCCCAAAACTTTCATTGGTAGTTGATTATGAATAAATGTTTTGAGGTGAGCAATAGCATTGAAATCTCCAACTAAAAGTATTTTATCAACATATACAAATATCATGGTAATTCCATATGTATTTTGTTTACGCCTGGTTATTTTACCAATTGCCCCAATATTATAAGGAAATGCATCATCATTACAATTTTATTATTCTCAAACCAAACACTGGAATCTTTAATTAAATGTAAATATATTCAGCAAAAGACAAATAAAAGATTTTCTGATCATTGCACTTTTTTATGTCGTTATTGTAAAATTTTAGAATTCAAAGAACAGCATCAACGTATTTTGGTGATTATTCAATATTAAAGTAAGGTAAATATGTCATCATTATAATTTACTTTTAAGGAAATTTATAGTAAAATGAAAATGGTGTCAAGAGACTAGATATTTATAATAATTGTACATTTCTTTTACATTACCGTGGTAATTAGTGAATCAAGCAGACTCAGTAAATTTTGGGCCCACCTTGATTTTTATATATGCCATCCAATCTATTCATATGATGAGCTATCCCACTAAGAAGAGCGGACAAGCTAATATCAGGCCATTCCGAAACTTAGGTGGCCCATCTTTTGTTTTTGGATAGGCATGATTTTGGGACCCAAGGAGAACATGAGGGGCCTCACATGATGGACGGATGTGAGTAACCGGCCTGCTTTGTGTGGCCCACTGAGTTTTAATCATGCTGATTTTTGTATCTCCAGCTAATCAAAGTCAAACCTGATGAACTTGTTTGATGAAAGATACACGCCATGTTGGCCCCCCACGCAATCCGCGTGATGTAGCCTAGCTAAAGTTGTGACGGATGTACTGGATTTCACGCAGACAACATGACCCTCACAAAGGATTCTGGTTCATCCCATGGGATAGGAAGCAGATTGCGCACTCAGTAAACTGTGTGGCCACCGTGATTTATATCTTTTATCCACTCCGTCCATCTATTTTAGATGATGATTTTAGGGAATTATTCCTAAATTGAAGCACATCCAAAGCTCACGTGGACCACACCATAGGAAACATTGAAACTTTCTTGGGGACCAGGAAGGTTTTGGATCAAGCTGATATTTTTTTTTTCCCTTCATCCATGTCTGTATGATTTTATGAACAGGTTGGATGATAAATAGAAATCACTGTGGGCCCTAGGAAGATTTCAATGGTGGATATCATTATTCCCACTGTTTCCTGTGGTGTGGTGTACTTTGAGCTTTGGATATGCTTCAACTCTGGGATCATGCCCTCAAATAATCAGGAAAAACGAATGGACAGCGTGGATAAGACGCATACAACCACGGTGGGCCCCAGGAAGATTTCAATGGTGGATATCATTATTCCCACTGTTTCCTGTGGTGTGGTGTACTTTGAGCTTTGGATATGCTTCAACTCTGGGATCATGCCCTCAAATAATCAGGAAAAACGAATGGACAGCGTGGATAAGACGCATACAACCACGGTGGGCCCCACAGAGTTTGCTCAGTGAGCTTAGGCAGTCCGCTTCCCATGGGATAGGTGTCCACGTGTGAACCGATTAACAGCCTCTGTGGACCTGCACGTGGCACGCGTGTGATAATCTCGATCAACTGAAGAACATTATTTGAATGTGAGCCAATTGGAGGTTGCCACGTCTGCAACTTTCACATTCCACCGTTCATCAGCGATGTGTGTGGTTGGGACCTTTATCCCTTTATGGTTGGTTATCTGTCTCTATCCGTACTAAAGTGATACGTTAGAGAATGATAATATCAACAATACCAACCCCCCCTCAGGCCTCATCTACAACGGATTACCTCAACATATTACTTGGGATCTAGCCCACCCATGGCCATGATCAAGATCCCAATCGTCCACTTTCTCAATCATGTTTCTCAGGGTAAGGCCCATCCATGTTCAAGCCTGTCTATCCACATTCGCTTAGCGAAAGATGACTGTTCGAACACGTTTCTAGGCCCAACAAAATGAACGATCCAGATCTTGCATATGAAGCAATGGCACGTGTGGGGTCGTGGTAAGCGCAGTAGATAAACTGCCAACTAGATTACAAGCTAGCCTCGGTGGTTCATTCACCACCATCTACTAAGTTGTGGAGAGCGCTTACAAAATTCACAAAAATCCGAACTGTCCAAGTCATGGAATACTCAGGTGGGCCATCCACATAGAATGCGACTATTCACAACAATCCAGGCTGTCCAAATCTGAGGCTCTATGTCGATAAGTGCATCCCATTTTCAATCCGTACGTTGAACAGGACGGAACAGGACGACGGTTTAAATTCGACTATGAAGAGAAAACACAAATATCAGCTCCATCTAAAACTTCCGCGGCCCCCAGGAAGTTTTCAACGGTAAGAGTTTAATCCCCATTGTGTAATCCACCTGAGCCTTGGATATGCCTCATATTTGGGTTTATACCGTAAAATGATACGTAAAAATGGATGGACGGTGTGGATAAGACCCATACATCACGGTGGCCGCTCAAAGCTGCTGCCCATTCCCAGCTGTAGACGGGCGGGGGTAGGACGAAATCCGCGTCCGCGGGTAAAGCTTCAATGACGAAATAATCGGATCATCAACGGTCCGGAATTCAATGAGAGATAATAAAATGATACAGCGGGAGGAACTAGATCATGATAAGGCGACCTAATGACTGTACACGCCAGGGTGATGACTATCAATCCGGTCCATCAATCTAGTGGGCCATATCACAATCGATTCACGTTTCAAAAATCACACCTATTAGACAATCCGATCCATCCCATCAGTGGCCCTCAAAAGAAATGGGAGAAGTGGGATCAACTGAAGAAAGTGACATCTACCGTGTGAGTGTGTGGGGGTGTGTGTACGCGTGTAAAAAATTAAAAAAAAAAAAAAAAAAAAAAAAAAAAAAAACTGAAGAAAGCGACATCTAGGGTTCCATTTTTTGAAATGGACGGTCACAACGGTCAAGACGGCTCAGAACATATTCCAGTTATTCGGTTCTGTAGCGTGGCATCATACAATCCATTTGGCCTGGCTCTATTCAAGTGGCGGTATTGTTCAACTGAGACCATCCATAGTAGGGCCCACCAGCTAGATGGGTCCTGTTAGTTTCTACCAACCATTTTCCCACAGACAACAGACTAGTAGTCTCTTCTTGTGAGGAGATGCTCACATCCCCATCTCATTGAAAAAACGAAGTCACCGCCACAGTGCATGCTACATCCAGGCAACCGAAGAGAGTTCGATCAGTAGAAGGAAAATTTAAAAAAAAAAAATACAGGGCGACCAGTTCATCAACTGGACCATGCTATCGAAAACCGTATAATACAATTCATGCCACTAGCCTAACGAAAGGATCCGTTGGCATGACAAGGACTTGGCTCGCTGTTGGCATGACAAGGACTTGAAAAACTCTTTACAAGTGATAGTAATGGGGCTGCATCTTGGGGCAGGCCGGGGTCAGCCCTAGCCCTAACCAGGGCATAAAAGGCCCAGGCGATCAAAGGTTCTTCTTAATATATCCAATCAATATTGTTAAATGGTATAAGCGAGATCCCATGTGAATTAGGGGGCCGTGCACACATGAGATCGCATATTCACATAGGTGAGAGATTAACTGGGTAAGAACTGCATATCCCACTAGAATATGGGACACTTTTTTTTCTTTTTCTTTTTTTTAAAAGATATCTTACAACAACAAATCCCACATTAACAGATTGGATCATCCAAGTATGACCACAGATCAAATGATTGTCTTTAAACTAGACGTACATCAAATGGAAACCATTAACAAGTGTCTTTAAACAACCATTACAAAGTGGTCCACTTAATGATTAGTCATTAGCACAGGCCTGGATTAGTAGAATAGGAAAAGTGTACGCAATTAGTATAGAAGAAGCACGATTAGTAGACGGAAATAAATTTTGAAAAAAAAAAATAAAAATTCGTTATTGAGTGTCTGGAGAAAAAGTATAGACATTCAAAGCAAAAGAATAAGAAAAGTCCACAACATTTTTTTTTCCTCTCTTTAGGAACTCTCCTCTCCTTTGGCCAGGAATCTCTCCATCACGGTAGCAGGAGGGGGCGGACAGGGATGCTAACAATTGCAGCAGAGCTGGCTCCAAAATCAAAAGACTCCGACACGAGCAAAACCACCCTATACCACTCAGCTGACCACCAGTCCCTTGTTTGCCTCTCTATTTACAAGTTAGACAGGAAAATAATAGCCCCTTTGACAGCATGCCATTAATTAGGACCAGTAAATTAACCCACACTTCCGCAGCAACCCCAACTCAGCACCTTCATCTCTGTTCATCTGGATGAAAACAACAACAAAACATCAATGGAAAAAGAAATGACGATTTACCTTCATCATCTAATCAACGAAATGACATCTTGACTTAAAGAGGATCAAATGGGGACTTAAGGACAAACTGGGCTGTGGGAATCTCAGATCAAATCCGCAAAGCCCAAAAAAGATTTTGAAAAGGATCACGTGTGGGACCGGATAATAGCCTTCACCATGCAAGAAAACCTTTATAATTTCCGTCAAAAGAAACACATCACAGATACTTTCCTGATAGAATCTCAAACAGTTGAAAATATTCACTGAAGTGATCAACGGAAGTGTTCAACATGAGTATTAACCATATTTTATTCAATGCTCAAAGCCAACTGTCCATGCAATCTCAGCTCGTAAAGATTAGACCAATTACTAAATGTTCCAAACCATTGATGGGCCTTACCGTGGATGGCCCATCAACAAAAAAGTCCCACATATTGGCCTTTTCTTGGTTTAATGTAAAGCTGACTGTAATTTTTCTTAGCCGTCTACGCGGCACCACCTATTGAAGGGTTAGGATTTGTCCATCTGGGAGATTTATTGATGCATCATCCATACATAGCCGAACAGAGTATATGAAGTGCAATTTTAATAACAATACAAGTGGAAACAAGAGAGTAGTATAGATGGCTAAGCAAGATATTTCGCATAATGACCGCTTATGCTATCTTGGGTCAATAATTTAAGAGAGTGTGGATAGATTGAGAAGGATGGTGCCGATAGCATTCAAGCGGAAGTGGAAGGAATGAAGATATGCCTTTGCAAGGGGAAGGCCCAAACGGAAGTGGGTGGAGGTAGTAAGAGAAGTTCTGATGATCTATGGTCTAACACTAGTTCATGGCCCTTGATAGAGTCAAATGGCAGAGGATTCATGTAGCCAACCACCCCAATTAGTTGGGATAAGGCTTAGGTGATCACACACACACGCGCGCGCGCGCATCCCAGTAAGTTGGCCCCCATCATGAGGATCACCTAGTACAAAAATCAGTCTTATCCACTCAGCAAGTGAGTCACATCATAGAAAACAGTGGTAGTCATTGATAAATAGCAAAATACAAGTGTGGTCTAGTTGATGAGTGCATAGGAATGATTTTTGCATCAAGTGTTCTTTGTGGTAGGGCCAATCCATTGAGCAAGTTGGATGTCCCATGCACTTCAAAAGTTTAGAAGTCATCAGCTGGGTGGACCATAACTCTAACTGGACTTCAGATTGTGTTGTCCTATTAGGTCAAGCTATGCAGTCCCCACCAAGATGTGTATATGGCATCCGAACAACGCATTTGGCAACTCACATCCTAGACATGAGATGTCGCAAAAATGAGTTGTATCCAAAACTCGGGGGGCCACAACATCTGGAATAGCACAAAATCATGCATAAGCTGTGATCAGTGCTCCCAAGACCATCTTGACCTTTTAAAGGGCCTTTATATCAGGAAGACAGATCCTTGCCAGCACCCTGATTGCCTACGAATGCTTGGATTCTTGTTTGAAAGTGGGCAGTCAGGGTATGGTTTGTAAACTGAACCTTCATAAAGCCTATGTCCAGTCAGTGGCAATCCCTTGTCAGGATCTCTATGATTCCAAGGTTTTTGGTGTCCCTTTTGTCATTTGCAGGGGATCTCGCCACCTCTGGATGCTGAGGACTCCCAGTTTTGGCATTCCAGCAAATTCCAAATCGTTCTCTGTTAGCTCATTGTATGTGCAGTTCTCTCAGGCGGAGGCCCCGGGTGTCATCAGCCACACTGCCCCAATCTAGTCTTACAAAGTTCCTTTTAAAATTGCCGCTTTTGCTTGGCTCATGATAAGGAACAAGATCCTTACTATCAATAATCTTCAAAAGAGATCCTTGGTCCTGCCGAATGTTTACCTCTGTTTCAAGGCCAAAGAATCTGTGGATCGCCTGTTTATTCATTGTTCGTTCTCTAAAATCATCTGATCTAGCATCCCTCATGTTGTGTCTGTCTCTTGGGCGATGCCTAGTTCCATTTAATATTTTTCATTCCTAGCATGCTGGAGGCGGCGGCTGTTTGGGCAAATCCAGATAAAAAGCTGCTTTGCCTGCTAAGTTCTAATGTATTTGGAATGAAAGGAACAGTCGATGTTTCAGAAATCAGATAGGGTCTGCTGAGGGGGTCCTTAGTCAGGTCCTTTTGTGTTCTAGGGAGTAGGTCCCCTGATTGTAGGGCGGGATTGTATGTCTGTTTGTTTAGGATTGTGCCCCTTCTGTTTCTTTTGTTGTTTTTCTTTTCTTTCCTTGTAGTCTCCTCTTGTTGTTTTCTTTCTTCCTTTGTTTGGCTATATTTTTCTTTTTTGGCTGCGCCCTAATAATTTTACATCTGTTGGAAAAAAAAATCTTATGAGGCCCACTTAGAGTTTGGAATGGCCTGAAAGTTGGTGGAACCCCTCGTCTAGGTGAACGGGTCCACCGTCTAAACCAACAATCAGGTTGATGGCTTGGCATCGATTTCAACTGTTTCTTGTGGCATGACACCTAAGTCATGTATCAGACTAGATTTCGGGCTCTAGGCCTAACAGGGGACAACCCGTCTGATGAATGGGATGGATATCCGACAGATCACGGTGGGCCCACATGCTTCAATCATACACCACAACTCACAGTAAGGTTATATGATATTTCCCATATATATACATACATATGTAGGCTTTTGCCATGGGATGTTAGCAATGTCCCCAAACATTTTAAACGACACACGGGGTGATTTATCATGGATATTACGAATCGCTTATTCATTCATGCTAGGAGCAAGCCATGGTGCAAGAATCACGCCAATCAGATGATCCTAACCCTTTAAATGGGCCCAATTTGTTACAACCATCCGTTGTTAACGGGTCATATATCACATGGTTAGAATCATCAAATTGAAATGTTACTTTAGAATATAAGAAATACAAAGTGGGACTATCTACTAGGTGTTGATGTTTCCAGATGATGATCGGACCTATTTTGTTTCTCCGGTCAATCGACTATCCATTTTCATGCTATTGATCGGAAGCTTAGGATCACCTGATTGGCATGATTTTGCACCATGTCTTGCTCTTAGTTGTATAAATAACTGAACGGATCATATTAACAATAGGTCACCATGTGTGCCATTTAAAGGGTTTAGGGACGTTGCTAACATCCCCATGAAGGTCAGAACATTAGCAAAACCCTTTGTGTGTATGTGTAGTTTTTATTAATGTCACATGAGAGAACCAATCATCAATTTAAACCATCCATTCTTTCATGCATGCAGGCATTTGTATTGAAAAAAAAAAAAAAACTGCATACCATTGCTGACTTTTCCTGAACTCAGTAAGCACGGGATAAATGTTCTCAAATGCTGTGTAAGTCTCATCTCTCACCTGAAGAAGGATTGAAAATTTATAGAAACCAATCAATATGGAAGGTCACCAGGGAAAAAAAAAAGGATACAGCACAAGAGCATAAAAATGTTCAGAGTTGGATATGTCACCTTAGCTCCGGTAAGAACAATCTTTCCAGACACGAAAATGAGGAGAACGATCTTCGGTTGCTTCATCCGATAGATCAGACCAGGAAATAGCTCCGGTTCATACTGTTATAAGCAATCAGTATGCAAGCTGCGTTCGAAATAAGAAAGCCCACTCGGAAAGCCCAGAAAAATATGCCAATACCCATAATAGTAGTAGTAACGACTTAAACAACAACATAACAGTAATATATACAGAGAAGTATTTTTGTATAAGAGAAATTTCTTGAGCATGGGATCATAACTCACACTTGAGAAAGCACCGTGAGAATAAGCAAGACCCTCCAGCCTTATAGGGAATTTGACATCGCAGGATCCAACGATGTTCTGAATCTTAAAGTCCTATTAGATTGAAATAATAATAGAATAAAAGAGGGTTCAACCTGGATAATTCAACAGAAACCAGCAACAAGTATAATAGACTAGAAGAGACCAAAAGGCTTTTAGCAGTGCATAACTACATACCTTGAATTTAGCAGGGAAGCCAAGTTTCTGAATAATACGGGCATACTGAAAAAACAAAGGAAAATTCAATATATTCCAGCTTCACCTTTAGCTGAGATTCAGAGAGCTTTTCTTTTTTCTCTTTAAATTATTTCAGGTGATAAAATCAAGAAGCAGTAATGGCATACCTTCCTTGCTGCAAGCTTGGATTGCTGCTCGCTCTTTGCTCCAGTACAAACCTGAAAACAAAAAATTTCACAGATCAGGATATTCAAAGGTCCCATCAAAAGACCATGACAAAATCTGGAACCCAATGAACATCATATCATCGAATAGAATGACATATAATTTACTCTTAGAGCAAAAACTAATGGTTTAAACTTTGAAGTTGCTTGGATGGTGCTATGTTGGGGCCAGATGCAAACAACCAAAAAGCTCAGCATCAATTATCAATCATCATGTTTTTTTCTTTTTAAACTTGAAAGTCTGATGACAATCACATTACTGGAAGTTTTCAAAACAAGCCTTTGACAATTCTGACCGATGAAGATTTATCATGTCACAAGAAAAGAAACCAGGAGATACATAGTAGCTTTCCCAGAAAAAATAAAATAAACATAGTTACAGGGAACTGCACACTCGTAGTCAACTGCAGGAACCCTTCCATGGTACATTACCGGACTCATTTCCTGGAAGTAACTTGATTCCATGTGATGTAGAGCGGGTCGCAGACACTTTCATGTCCAAGATGGATCAAAGAAGGCCCGATCAGAGGTAGAAGTCATCAAGACCGTCAGAACCTTAGAACAGGCATATCTCGCAAACCAGAATGAGTTACTTGACATACCATATATGATTTTGGGGTAGGACAAGCTACTTTATCCAACCAACCCGGCTATGCCGGGTTGCCCACGCCAAATTTGCAAGATTCCATCAGATCAACGGTCAAATTCCATGTTTATTTCCGTTTTTACTATTTATAGTAAGTTTTAGTTTGATTATAACTCATCTGTTGGGCTTTAGGAGTTGTGTCCAACATGAAAAGTGCTTAGAATAATTAGGAGAATAACGTGGTTAAGCCACATAGGAAACTTACTATAAAAAGTAAATTTACGATTTATAGTAAGTTACGAATATCTAAGAGTTTTAGTTATAGCTTGCTTCTGATTTCTCTCTTATTGCTTGGTATCCCTATTTAAAGGGTTGTGAACTCATTTATTTCATTCATCAATTAAATTTCGAATTTATTAGAATTTATTTCTATTTTCTTGCTTTCTTCCCTCGTGGATTCGAGAAGTCTCTGCGAGGAGTCCAGAGAAGCTCCGTGGATTTAGAGTAGTTATCATTGTGGAAGACGGTGATCGACCTCATCACGTTCATCCCTGCATCACCATGGTACATGGTTGTGGCGATCCTATCATATGAAACATCCCATGATTCCACCGTGTATCGCAAGCCCTCCATAGCTCCAACTTTCAAAATCAACACAAGTCAACAAGCACATCCCATCATTGTCATAGTCTAACCCCTTCTCTCCTAAAGCCTCTAACATGATGCTGTCCAATGAATGTAGGCGTGTTCTAACTTTAGGGTAACCTAATATCAAGGTTTAAAATCAGTGTAGCGGCTATCGTATTGACAGCCATGCATCACCCCATATCGCCCTGTATTGGACTGTTTCAGGCTGATGCAGTCTGATACATCCACATCACAGACAATACTGCTAAGTAACGGACAATATGTACCGGTTTTGGACAGAACTTTGAACCTTGCCTAATAGACATTCCAAAGTACACAGAAAGAGAGATCCATTCATCAAGAAGACCTCACCTAAATTAGCTTGCAACTAATAAAAGGCCAACTTTCCATTCTTCTAGTCCTGGGGATTCTCCAAGGCCCTGTTTGGTATCAGAATCCATTGATTGAGGAACAATCTGGTACCTCGGAATCACACTCTGTTTGGCTTACCTAGAACTCTACTCTTGGTGTACCAGAGCTTTCCCATTTGAAGAGTTCCAGGAAATGAATGAAATGTATGCATTTATTTGCAGCTAATTATAAAGCCAGATAGATACACATAACATTAGAATCAATAATGTTAGCCCAATTGCACATGGAGCCTTATGTGCCAATCTTTAGATATCTGAAAAGTCTGATGGCTCAATCAAGTGGCCCTCATGGTAATACAAGAAGATCCTTAATCCTTGATATGGACCATCCATCATGTGGGTCCCAGTTTGATAACCCATCCTCTCAATTATCACTAAGAACCGTCCATTAATTGGCTAGGGAATTGAATAGTCCATACTGATTATACTAGAAATGGCTCAATTCTGACCCATATCATCCATCGCATGGGCCCACCTTTAATTGCACATCCCTCTCAAAAAATCACTTTGGTCGGATGATCCTGACCATCCAACCAATCCCTAGGTAAATGGGAAAAAAAATTGAAAGGTCCTAGGTAAATGGATTATAGATACTGATTACAGTAGAAAGTAGAAACCGGATCATTGATCTAGATCACCCATCACCCAGGGTCCTACCTTTGACTGCCTATCCTTCTCAAATTAAGAAAAAAACAATAATAATAATAAAAAGAAAACCTTTCATCGGGTGATCTCATCTTGCATCATTGGCTAGAGAAATGGCCAGCCCATATTGATTATAACAGAAAAGGCCCAATCGTTGATCTAGATCATCCAACACATGGGCCCCTGCTTTGATTGCCCCTCCCTCTCAGGAAAAAAAAAAGGAAGAAAGAAAAAGACAGATGATCCAATCATCCACATGATCCTAATTGTCCATGCCTCTCATAACCATCCAATCAATAGTTAGGGGAATTGTTTTCTTCTTCTTTTATTTTTTTTCTTTATTTATTTATTTATCAGTAGGAAATGGATTTATATTGATTATAATACAAACAAGTCAACCATTTATCTAGATCACCATCATGTGCGTCCGGGCCTTTCGTTGGACAGCTAGGATTATGTGGATTTTTAAGTATAGACCCTTTGGTTGGACGTGAGACGTATGGATGTCGGCCACACATCCAACATGGAAAGGAGAGCTTGTTGACAGAAGGGACTGAAGTTCCCATAATTACAATCGCACATTTCTACAAAAGAAATGAAAGCCCATGGGGGATAGGTGATGATTTGTGGAGTCTTATCGAAAAGAAGGAAAAGATACAAAAATCACTACAAAATAGGAAGTGAGTCTCCAACAACAATGCTTTGGAGATAGCATCCTTTCCTGGCCAGATCAAGATAGTTCGACTTAAGTTCCATCCAACGAGAAAAATGCCAGGGAGAGACCAAAGCAGAGTTAAGCCCAACTGATGGAATTTGCAAAGTAGCCTTTCAAGATAGTGGGGAGAGCATTAAGGCCAACCATGATTTTCGCACACTGCCCAAAGTGCCTGCACCTCCGCCACATTAGAATCTGCAATACCAATAGGTCCTGTAAACAATTTACGAGCCATCCCTTGTTGATCCCTAACCCAAGGATTAACACCAGAAGCAGGATTGCCTGTATAACTACCATCAAAGTTAAACTTCCACATGCCGACCAGAGGACTCCAGAGAACACAAATAGATGGGAGAAAGCAGATCTATTCTCAATAACCTCCAATCAGACCCTTCTAAGGGTGTCGCTTTCCACACCGGCAGACTCAGACAACAAGGCCCATAAAATTATCTCCTCTCTAGTTCGGTTTCCCATTTTAGATGGGCATTCTAACTTGTTTTCAACGGCCTGATTATTACATTCTCTTCACATCGACCACCACACCGCAGAAAGAATTGGAGACCATATCAAAACCTCACCTCTTCGTGAGCTGAAGCTGAAACCAAAGTTCTGAGCTTCCAACAAAAGGTCCACAGATGTGGGTATACACCAATAAACACCGAACAAAGTCAAGAATTCTATGGAATGTATTTCTTCCGAGGCATGCTAAGAAGGACAAGTTTATACAACCAGAGAATCCAAACAAGAAAAAGCTTATCGCTTTTTTCTTTTTTTGGAACAGAAATAGCCAATAAAAAATGTCCATGCAAGTGGAAGATAACTGACGCCACAAACTGAAAACAAAGACGAGTAAACGAAGGAAAAGGAAAATGCAAAATCCACTATTGGATGTCCCAGGAGAAAACTACAGGGGAATTATATAGTGCGTGTGAAGGGTAGTACAAAGATGGAGAAAATCAAGTAGCCCATTGGAACAAGTAGAAAGCAGATTACTAAGAAGTACAATTAGAAGTCTCTCATAACCCATCAAGTATCAACTCACCATTTTACCGGACGCAAATATTAAAGCTGTTGTTTTCGGCTCCCTTATCCGCATTATGACTGCAGCAAAACGCTGTTAAAAAAACAATTTGAGAAGGCAAATTAGTCATTCTTGACAAAAAATACAATGCAATGAGGATTTATATGACACTCGACTAGAGGACATGCATAGAATACTTGAGTTTCATTTTATATACAAGTGGGCCCATGTTATCTAATCTGACCATGGTTCGAAAACCCAAAAACAGGACTCAACTCGAAAGTCCATCAAGTTGATCCATTCAAAGAGTACGTTGTGACTAGGATGTAGACAACCTTTTCAGCTCAACCAAATTTGGAGTAAGCTCAACCAGTTTTTCAGCTATGATGTAAGACCATCAGTACGTTGTGCACCATCATAGATGGACCATTCCCAAAGAATTTTCTCCATAGATCAGCATAACATTTCAATTTGTTCGTTTCAAAAAAAAAAAAAAACATTTCCATTTGTTTGGAGTCAGCTCAACCAGTTTTTCAGCTATGATGTAGACCATCAGTACGTTGTGCACCATCACAGATGGATCATTCCCAAAGAATTTTCTCCATAGGTCAGCATAACATTTCAATTTGTGCGTTTCAAAAAAAAAAAAAAAAAACATTTCCATTTGTTTGGAGTCGGCCCAACCAGTTTTTCAGCAATGATGTAGACCATCAGTACACTGTGCACCATCGCAGATGGACCATTCGCAAAGAAGTCAGCATAACATTTCAATTTGTTCGTTTCAAAAAAAAAAAAAAAAAACATTTCCATTTGTTGCTTGCAAATAAATGGTTGGAGAAAAGCAATAAAGCACTAGTGACTAGGATATCCCAGAATGTGAAGTGTATGACCATCCATTTTTGCGGCCCAGCCAATCAAGCATCTCTCCACTTGTATAAACTGAAAACCTGAGCATATTGCGCATATCCTCAGGTAATGAATTGGATAACTCATCTACTGAAATAACCATCAAAGTAAAGTGAACAAATAACAGTGAAAAAGTTTGAAACTCAATTTGCTTCTCAATAGAGGTAAACATTTACGCTTCCAAAGAAGAGAGAGGCGGGCCATCAGAGTGAAGATTCTAAATGTCATATTTTTTTGTTTCCCATTAAAGATTCTTTTATTTTAGAGATAAGAAAATATATTAAAAGAGCCAAAACGGCAAGGCTATGGAGACAGAACTAAAAAGCAACAAGAAAAACAAGGGAAACCCAAAAAGAAAAAAGGAAATCAGAAGAAATAACTACCCAAGCGCAACAACAAAACAAAAACACCCCAGCCTTAAGGGTCCTAATCCCTAAAAACCACCAAAACCCTAGAAAACACGGCAGCCGCTGAAGATGAGAGATTCCTGAAACATCGGTTATTACGTTCAGCCCACACCGCCCAGTAAAGATTCTTATTTATCAACAACACAGAAATACACCATCTAAGATTGACCCATACCTTGGGATTATATTCTGCATTGCGGGCTTGCAGGGCTATTGCTTTCAGGTCCAACTTGCAGTCCAAGTTGACTGTTGAGACAATATTCCTAGATATACAATCAAGCCAGTTTACATAGTTAGGCCGGGCACACATTCTCATACAAATCACATTCCGTAAATTCAAAACAGTTCTTGAATAGTAGATCACGAAAACAAACTCAAGAAAAGCTACAAGGGTTTCAGCTTTCAACACTTAAAGTTGCACACTACTAATACAGCTTTCAGGTCCAACTTGCAGTCCAAGTTGACTGTTGACTGTTGAGACAATTTTCCTTCTTCGTTTTTCTTTTTTCTTTTTCTTCTTCCTCTTTTCGGAAGTAGCAAAGGACTTTTTTCCCTTTATTTATTCTTCAGCCAAGCAGCACTACACGGACTCTCAATTTTTATTCTTTGTAGAAGTAACATAAGCCCATGGAGTGCCCTTAAGTTTACAACTTTTTTTTCCAGGATACAAGTTACATGGACACTCAAAAATCATATGTTATAAGAACCAGTGTTGTCATGTGCGATCGCATACACTAGCTCATATCGCATATGCCTTGGTCGCATATCCATGCAGGAAGTATGCCATGGCATACTCAAGCATAATCATGGCATACTTTAGAATGCCATGGCATAATGGCCAACAATTAAATTTCTCGTAAATTGTAATAAGTTGTATTTTTTTTTATTTTTTATTTTTAAGTAACGATTCATTAAACTTAAAAAACAAAAGATACAGGGAAGCAAGAGGGGAAGAAAAGCAGAAAAAAGAAGCAGCAGATCTGCTGAGATAGCAGAAAGCCACTAGGAACCTAAAAAACCAAGATTACATTTATGCAAATCCTTAACATTAGTAGACCAGTCAATCAACTTTCTTTTAGCTCTGGATCCCACTGCAGTGGCTGTAGAAGAATTGTTGTTAAAGCATCTCTCATTCCTCTCTTCCCAGACAGACCACCAGATAGCGAAAATGGCTATCCGCCAGATGGTGGATCTTTTCTTATCCAAGTGAACACCATGCCAGGAAGAAAGAAGATTAGAAGCCGTCTCGGGAACGCACCAGGTGATAGAAAAAATCTGACAGAAGTCCGCCCAAATTTGAGAGATGAAGGAACAGTGAACCAGAAGATGGTTCACAGATTCAGCCTCCCGCATACAGCAAAGACAGACATTACCGATCTGCATACCCCTTTTGGAGAGATTGCCGATGGTACGAATTCTGTTTTGGCCCGCCAACCAAACAAGCAGATGATCTTAGGAGGCACAATGTATTTCCAAATGAATGGGAATCCAGCATGGGGAGAAGGCGACATGGGATAGATATGGTTGTAGAGGGACTTGACCGAGAAAATTCCAGAAGGATGTAGCTTCCAAACAATTTTGTCAGGCTGGTTAGGGAGGGGCATGGTCTGAGACAGGCATTCCTGTAAAGCCAAAAAATCCACAGCTTCGCTGTCGTAGAGGTTCCTTGTGCATCTAATATCCCAAACTACATGAGCAGGCATGGCTGAATAGCAATTGTTAACAACTATATTTTTATCAGGGGCCAAGCGATAAATAGAGGGGAAGCGTTGTTTGAGGATGACATCTCCCACCCAGAGGTCCTCCCAGAAACGAATAGCCGAACTGCAACGCAGATCGAAACTGCTGTTGAGAGTAACCGGCGGCTTAGCCCGAAGAATCCCTCTCCATATGTGAGAGGCCTTGTAGAACGAGGATCCTTTAGTCCACCAACCACCTGGAGGAGCCATATTTAGCTTTAATGATTAAAGACCAAAGGGCCTCCTTTTCTGTGCTTAGCCTCCACGACCATTTGCCTAACAAAGCCTTGTTCATGATTTTCAAATTTTTGACATTGGCACCACCTTCTCTGAATAATTTGCAGACTTCTTTCCATTCTAGAAGGTGAATTTTCCTTTGATTTTCCTTGCCATACCACAGAAAATCTCTTCTGATATTATCAATCGACTTTAGAATGGGGTTGGGCACTCAAACAGCAACATGAAGTATAGAGGTAGATTCGAAAGAGCAGCTTTGATTGGGGTTACCCAACCCCCCAGAGATAGGTAACGACATTTCCAAGTGGCCAGATATTTGTGGAACTTGTTAATCACCTTGTCCCACATGGATTTAGGAGGGGGACCCACGGAGAGGGGAAGACCAACAAACATAATAGGGAATGATTGAGTGTTGCAGCCGAGAATGTTAGCAAAAGACTGAAGAGTTTCAGAGGGGACATTGATTCCAAGCCATTTAGATTTTCCCAAGTTTACCGTAAGGCCAGAAACAGCCTGAAACAAACGAAGAGCAATGTGGAGGTTTTCAATGTGAATGGCAGAGGAATCAGAGAAGATTAATGTGTCATCTGCAAATCGGATATGGGTAATGGGGTGTGTCATCCCTGGCATTTCTAGACCAGGCAATGTCCCTTGTATGCATTGGATATGGGTAAGTTGTAACTTGTATTGTATGCATCAACTCATCAAGATTCAAGTTATCGATACAATTTCTATGTTTGTAGTTTTCAATAATTAATTCTTTCTTCGTAAAACTTGTTGATTACTTAAATTTGTTTTGTTTATATATATATATATATATATATATATATATATATATATATATATATATATATATATATATATATATATATATATTTCAACATATAAATGGCCTAATAGTCAAACTACAATGAAATAGGTAAATAAACCCAATCCAATCACTTGAAGTAATTAGACAGTTTTTCTTAATTTTTAGATATTTTACAATTTTTTTATTTTTTTAATCAAAAAAAGCCATCAGCATGAGCGATCACTTATGCGATTATGCGATGGCATAAGCGATCAGCTTAGGCTGATGGCTTATGTAATTTGACAACATTGATAATAACCAAAACTTTGCATAGTTACACTTTCAATTCATGTTACACAAAAATCAAGTCTTATAAAGATAATTTGGTGGGTCACAAGCATTTGAGGTCAAAGTTTGCACCTATATGAAGCGAGCTGGGTACGGGTATGGATTTGGGTATGGGAATGGATTTGGGTATTTTTTTAAAGCATAATTAATAAACAGACTGAGTACAGGTATACCAATCCAAATCCAATCATGTATATATGGGAATCTGCCTGTTATATTTCCAAATCCAATCCAAATGCACGCATTTTTATGCATAGGATCCACTGATCTAAGGTTAAGGAACTTCTATTCTGCGATTTGTGGCAACCAAAAAATAATCAATGGTACAGATCAATGAACTACTGGCTCCAATTGTTCAACCTCTCGGCCAAGAATCTACGTATGCATCAATAAGTGAACGGTATCCTTAGCCATATACCCATTCATGTATATATGGGAATTTGTAGTTTATATTTCCAATCCAAGCTGCATGTTGTTATGCATGATTTTAATTGATATTGATGTTAATATGATTCCACAGACATTCTCAAACATTCCATTGATACATGGGAGAAAGAAAGAGCATATCACATTAAAAGCCTTTTCCCTTTTCTTATTTAGATAGATGAACCACGGGCACACTTGTACAAACTGAAAACTAGAGCATACTGTCCACCATCCTCAGGTCGAGTATCCTTGTAGCATAGTTTGTCAATCAAACAAATAGGCATAACGCACAGGTCCAAATACAATATGATATGGAGCGTATTGGCAATCTTCTTCTTTTTTTGCCAAAATGTTTTGAAAAATGATCGAGAATATAGAAAAAAAATATTTAAAAAATCTGTACTTTCTTTGGGTTTTTAAAATGTATGTATTTAGTGTAGTCCGAAGAGTTGGTTGAGATATTTCCTTCGGCGCTCATCCCCCTAATGCTTTCACACGATTCTCAGGCTCTTGAGAGTATAGTAATAGACTCTAAAGGCTCATCATTTCCCTAAAGCTTCCCCACGACTACTAAGATCTCGAGCACATATCTCCACATCGACATTATTAGATTTAGACCTAAATCCATCCATCCCTTTGTCTATCTGTCTATCTAATGGTAGCTTAGAGAAAGCTGTCTTGATTCCTTGGGCAATGCTTTCTTTAATAGCAAAGAAATTTCTTTAAGCAACAAAATAGGGGTAAGAATAACATCTATAAGCCAAATACCAAGTGACCTTCTAATCCCTATCTCACAATTGAGAATATTAGCATCTGATAAAGCCAAAAAAGTAGCAACAAACCAACAGACATACAATTCCACAGACACGGTCTGGATTAGCCCCTGTTAATAGGGACCCATCACGGCCCCTCCCACTCAATTCACACCAAAAGTGTGCATCAGTGAACTTATATCTAAAGGGACTGATGGAGTACATCTTATAATCATCAAGGAGAAGCTTCACTTAGCTGATTTGACAGAATTTGCTTTGCCTTCGAAAAATCTCCATATTCTCTCCTGGCACAATCCCCATGATATGCAGTGGGGAAACATCATCCATTGAATGCACATTCTTGGGTGGAAAAGACCAGCACCACCCTCAAATACTGTCAGTACGGTTGAGAACCTAATCAACTCCAACTAAACCAATAGAATGGTCCTACACATCCCTATCAAGTAGCAACATCACAATGATGAGACAAATGGTCCACACTTCTCATGCTTTCCCATTGTAGCAATGCTTTTTGTCGACTCGCACTGGGTTCAGTCAAGCGAGATATTGACTCTCCACAAACTTTTCGCTCCACATATTGGAGCTAGAGCAAATGGTAGCCCATTCAGCCTAAAAGACTTTTCATTAACATATATCCTTCCAGCTAGTTTTTGTAAGTTCTTAAAACAAATAAGTTAGAGATCTAAGTCTGGTGGTTAATTTCGTCTAAAGCTGTTTGGACATGCTCCAACTTCCAATGGGTGTCTATTACGGATTTGATGTGTCACTAAGTTTAACAGTCGATAACAAACCAACAATGTCTTGAACACATGCACGGTGCAATTGTCCATTGTGGCATGGAAGCTGAACTTTGATGACCCTACTAGGGTAAGCCACCAAGTAAATCTAAAGCACGTGTTATAAGAGGTGGGGAAAGGATTTCTTCACAAACATTTCTCCAACCAACAAAGTGGGCAGCTTTGTTATTGAAGGGGTGGCCGTAAAAAGACAAGAATTACGATATTTACTTCACATTTCTCCTGAAACATTGTCATAGAAGCAAGGTGTTCCGTATCGGTAACGGTGGCTGTAATGGTCACCACCATTACCAATACAAGTATCACCCGCAGGGTGTGCGGAATCGGTTACGTTTCGGCCGTATCGGCCGATACGTAACGGAAACGGTGATGGCCGGTACGCGATTCGGGGTCGTATCGGCCGTTACCCTTTTTTGTATGCGTATCGGCCGTTACGGGGCCGTTACGGGCCATAACGGCCGTTACAGACCCATAACGGCCGTTACGGAAATAGGGTTTTTTTTTTTTAAAAAAAAAAAGGAAAAAGAAAAAGAAAAAGAAGAAAAAAATACATACCTTTTTTTTTTCTTTTCCTTTCCTTCTTCTTCTTCTTCTTCTTCTTCTTCTGCGGCTGCGGCTGCGGCATCGGTTGTGGCCCCCCTCTCGTTTTCTCCTTCTTCTTCTTCTCGGGCTGCAGCTGCAGCTCTGGTTTTCCCCTTCCCTCTCATTTTTCTTCTCTCTCCATTTCCCTTTCTTCCCTCTCGTTTTCTTCTTCTCTCTCCATTTCCCTTTCTTCCCTCTCATTTTTTCTTTTTCCCTCTCATTTCACTCTCCCTCTCTCTCGGTCGGCTAAAGAATGGAAGCCGATTGGCTGGTGTACCACACATTAGCTATATCGCTGCTGCAGGTACGTGTCGTGCGAAGACGAGCACGGACGCGGACGCTAGGAGTCGGGATCCTCTGTTATCGGGTCAAAAGGATTTTCCTGATACCCTAGTGGTTTGGCGTCCGAAGTTTTTTTTTATTTTTTATATTTTTACGGTGTGTTGACGTGGACCAATGAATTTTTGGATATTAGGAATTCTCTGTTGACCGGGTAACAGAGGATCCGGACTCGCTGGGCGGTGTATCACACACAGCAGCTATGTAGCTGCTGTAGGTACGTGTCGTGCAAAGACAAGCACTGACGCTCCTCGCGCTCCGAGCTATACGAACGGTTCAAAGGAGATCAAAGTTACGTGGGCCCCATAGTGATGTATTTATTATATCTAAACCGTTAATCTATTTTTATAGATCATTTTAGATCATTATGCAAAAAATGAATCATATCCAAAGATCAGGTGGACCACACCACAAATAGCAGCGGAGATAATGCTTTTTACAGTGTGGTCCACTTGATAATTAGATCTGTACTATTTTTCGTGTCAAGCCTTAAGACGAGCTCGTCAAATGAATGAACGGTTTAGATATAACACATACCTCATGATCAAACCCACATGAATTTGTGACGTCAAATGAATGAACCGCGGAATTATGCAGCACGCTCTCATGGCACATGTGCCACGTGCCACGTGGGCGCCACCATGATTTATGTATTTTATTCATGTCGTCCATCCATTTTGCCACATCATTTTAGGTCGTGATTCAAAAAATTAGTAAGATCCAAATCTCAGGTGGACCACAGCATATGACACAGTGGTTATAGAAGGCTCACCATTAAAATTTTCTTAGGGTCCATTGTAATGTTTATTTTCCATCTAACTTGTTAATAGGGTCACACTGACATGGATGAAGGAAAACACACATGTCAGCTTGATCTAAAACTTTTGTAGCCCCCAATAAATTTTACTGGTGCACGTTTAATTATTTTTTTTCTTATGGTGCAGTCCACCTGAGCTTTGGATCTGCCTTATTTTGGGCTCATGCCCTAAAATTATTTGGCAAAATGAATGGACGGTGTGGATATAACGCATTCATCATGGGTGGGGCCCAAAAAACTTTAACACTCGTGTGCTACACTTCACCATCCGAGTCCCACCTAATTTGGGCCCTTAAAAAATTGTATACAAGACACGTATTAACTTAAAATTTACCAATTAAATTATGGACTGTAATTGCTAACTCATAATGCCAAAATCAAATTGTTTGAATAGTTTAATTGTTAATTTGTGGACGCTTATTTTTTAAAATAGGGCCTTTTGATTTTTTTTCATGATTCACTGTCCAATAAATGTCCACTAATTCATAAGTGGGATAATGCCAATAAATTGAATGAATTTGAGGCTAATTGGGACATGGATTGGTCCTCCAAGTCAGCCCCCAATTGGCAATACCATCAACCTGAATTTAATTTCATTTTTTTAAAGAACTATTGGGAGAAATGATATCAAATTGTTAAGTATATAAATTAGATATTTAGAAAATTAAATATATGAATTTTGTAGTCAAATTCAAGTTATCTGGTTCATAAATTCATCAGACAGTCCGGTACAACTTCTCACCAAAGAGTGGACCGTTACACCACCATAAACATGTTCCAATTTATAAATGAATGCATATTTGGAATGCTTAGAATATTCCGGATTTAATCCATATTTTTTCATATTTTTTTGGCAAAAAAAAATTTTTGCGCCGTTACGCCCCCGTATCCGTATCGGTTTTGGAGGTCACCGTTACGCTAACCGATACCGCAACGGCACACCTTGATCACCCGTATCTACCGATACGGGGGTGTGACAACCGATACGACCCTCGTAACGGTTGGATTATTATTTTTTTGTCCAAAAATTTCTTTAAAAAATATCTGGAAAAATCCATAATAATGTAAATACTCCAAATATATATTCAATTTTTTTTAACATGTTTATGGTAGCGTAACAATCCACTCTTTAGTGAGAGTGTTGTAACACTCCACTCTTTGGTGAGAGCATTGTATCAGGCTGTCTAGTGAATTTATGAACATGGTTATGTGTCTCTAATATTTAGATATCACAATCAATCATTAGAACTAAAAAAAGGGGAAAAAAAAAAAGGCATAAATACAACCTTTTCAATTTTTTGAAAAATGGTCCTCGAAGCTTCTATTTGCTCAAATCGCTTCGATCTACCGCTGTAATCCTAAGGGGGCATTTGGCGCATGGCATTAGATGGGATTAGGTGGGATAGAATTGCATTTGGTCTGTGTAATTCCATCCAACATTTGGAGAGGATAAAGGTTGAGATTAGGTGAGATGGAATTGCATTTAGTCCCAAGGAATTGCATTTGGTCCCATGCAAGATTTCCGTGGATTTTGAAATCCACTACACGTGGGCCCAACATTTCCACACCATCCATTCATATACACCATTTACACGTGACACTATGGTTATATATGTACAAGCTAACGACATTCATTTTGAATTTGGTCTGTCGATTACAATTCCATGGTCCACCAAACATGATTTTGCTTAATCCCGTGTTTTCCCATAGCAAAAATTTTATCCCAAACATGAGATTGGATGGCAACAATACCATGGTATTTCCAGACAAGCAATCATTGTGTAATAATGATGTTAATCCCATCTAATACAATTCAATATCATTCGATTCCACGGACCAAACATGACCTAAAAGCTATAGTAAGAGTAGTTGAAATCTACCATAGAATGATCTAAAAGAATTTTTGAAATGAAAAAAGTGAAGGAAAAAAAAAAAGGAGCAAAATGGATTTAAATAGAAAAAAAATTGGTTGTTTTTCGACCGTAACGGAGGTAACGGTTGTTATGCCTCGTAACGGCCGATACGGTCCCAAAAAAACAACTGCCCCATTTCACCCCCGTACCGCATAACGGTCACGACCGTTACCTATACGTATTGGCCTTCACGGCCATATAGCAACAGATACGGAACACCTTGAATTGAAGGGGAATCGAAGAATGCCATTCAGTGGGCCAATGCCATCTCCAATCCATTAAAATTTTCTTTTAATGTTGGGACCCTTGCCCCCTATATTTTATTCTTCTCTTGTAGCTATTTCTATGGAAGACAATATTCTGTGGTCATATTAAAATAATAATAATAATAATAAATAATGGTTTGCAGCGACAGTGCCTATCAAAGCATACCGTTGGACACTAAATTAAAATAGTAAGTCGCACAAACTTGAAACACCAGCACAGGCAGCCATAATATATATATATATATATATATATATAATATATATATATATATTATATATAATATATATATATATATATCAGCATGAAACGGTCAATATGGCCTTGATTGTGACACAAGCATGAGATTGATGCATGGTTCAACAAATGGACTAAGTGAAAACTTGTATCCATGTCGACTGAAACATGGCAAGGTAATAAATGAGCGTGCTTATCAAATATGTCTCAGCCATTGGCGAAAGGGGAGGTGAAAGGAACTCTGACTAGAGTCCCATCTTCCCACTAGAATTTCATTTTCTATTTACAGAACAAAAATGAATCACTTGTTATACTGCCGTATTTACATGAACAACACCAATCAGATATTTTTTCAATGAAAACACATAGAAAACGTTCACATTACATATCACACCAAATCCTCCTCCTTTCAGCACATCAACAATGCCATTTTTACATCCTTGTTAACAACACCAAGAGACAAAGAAAAAGAAACTTACTGGAGCGTGGGAACAATGCCAGACGGATGCTTGGAAAGATCTACTGGTTGGCTCCCTTCCAAGACCTGATCGGCCATTTTCCCCTTTGAATCCTTCTTCTTTCTCCCAAAAAGTCAGCTAAAGAACATGGAAACGATCCTCAAAATAAGACCAAAATGCACCAGAAAGTGTGTTGTCTTACTCCCACAAAATCAGAATAAATAGCCTCCAGATATCATCTATGAAGAAGCATTTATAAAATTTCTGCAACAATAAAAGAGAGAGAAAGAGAAGGCTGTTTTCTTTGGATTTTCAAGCTTTTTGAGTTGATCAAAAGTAAAAATTCCCAAAGTTTATTTTAAGGTCAATTTATAGATAGAATATATAAGAAAAATTAATTTTCTTATCTATGCAGGAAGAGAGCAATGTTCAAAAAAACAGAGAGAGAGAGAGAGACAGAGAGAGAGAGAGAGACGATTGAAATATTCTAAACAAGTTTTTTTTTTCTGATTTCAAGGTTTCTACTGCAAGGAAACGCAAATATGCCCCAAAATTCAGACAAAATAAACAGAAAAGAACCAAAATCCAGTCGTTGGGACCTGAGAACACAACCAGACCCATTATCTACAAATTCTAGGGTTTCCAATAGATCCAAGGTCAGAATGCCCGACATATATGTTAGAATCTAGATACCGCAATCTTCTACCTCTAAAAAGAGAGGATGCGAAGACCACAGCAAGTATCCCTCCTCCAGACAAAACCAGATCTGCTCTCTTGAAATCCCAAGGTTCTTTAAACGAACAGAGGTTGAAGCATCTGAATTCCTGTCAGAATCAATGGATGGCTATCTTGTACCCGATTCCAGCAATTTACCCCCTTCGAATTTTCAGACGAATCTTGGAATCAAACTTAATCTCTTCAGGTTCTACGATCTTGAGAAGATTGGAGGTCCCAACGCTTGAAATTTTCAACAGAATGAAACGAGAGCAATTTTCCGCCCTTGAGAAGAAAGGATCCTTCGATCTTGGCGACTTTCCCCCTCTTCCAATCGAAATCAGGCCTAATCAATTCAAACCCTAGGTTTCAGACGACCAGAGCTCAAAACGATCAAAAATTTCTACAAAATCAAATCACAGAGGTGCTCTGCCTTTAGAGAGTGAGAATAGCGATTTTCTCCTCTTCCGATCGAAATCAGGCCCAATCTCTTCAAATTTTAGGGTTTTCGAGACGATCAGACGCTGAAACGCATGGAGATTGGGTCGGAATCGAAGTAGAATGCCGATTTTGAGCGGGAGATTTAAAAAACAAGGTCTTTTATAGGGAAATGAGAGGACATCTGGAACTTTTAAGTTAGGGTTTCTCGTAGAGAGGGAGAAAGAGAGAGAGGTTGGGGGCTTTTGATTGTCGGATGGCGTAAGGAGTGGGAAGATATGCGGATGGGATTCGTGGAAGGTCTCGATATTTATAGAGAGTAACCGGATGGGTTGGGGTTTAGCCGGTGAAGGCAACAGCAGACCGGGTAGTGCCGGTCTTTTACTATTTATTTCTTTGGAGATGATACGGTAGAGCCGGAAGAACCGTAACATGGTACTGCCATATGCTATATGACACGTGGCATAATGATCTAACAATCTGGTCCATCCATATATTGCGACCAAAACGGATGGCTTATATTTAAAGAAAAAACTCCATGGGATCTTGTCAATCCGTTAATTTTCTACATTTTATTCCACTGAGCATTTGACCGTGAACTCATTCATTTCCATAGATCGTATGTATAGAAATGTCTAATTTATATAATATAAACCATCCATTTTCAGGCCTTACATATGGACGGACCTGATTTTTAATAACCCTTCTACGTATGTTGTAGTTAGATTGATGTACCGTACACCGGTTTGTTCGGATGTACCGTATCTGATTTCCATTTCACTTAACCGTCTACGCGGTTCTGGACTTTTTATTATGAGATGGTGACTCGGGAAGGGAGTATCTTATGATGGGATGGCTCGCATCTTTGGACTGTTTAGGACGCGGATTGCGTCCTTACGGACCTAACCTCTGCCCGTCTCCAGCCACGAACGGGTAGATCTGTCAAGGCCTAGTGTTTGAGTTGTCACCTCCGCCCGTCTCCAGCCACGAACGGGTAGATCTGTCTACCCCAGTGTTTGAGTTGTCTACGAAATGTAATTCATCGAACCCTTTTAAATTAGAAGAACCGGAAAGATTCCGGAGATCGGAAGAACGCATCGATGAACCGCACCGTCAAACGCTGCAGCATTCCGTTTAGATTTACGGTTAAGAAAATCTCCCCGTCTTCGGCCCTCCAAAAGCTTAAGTGCTATGTGGCCCACATAATCTATGTGTTTTATCAGCAATGCCCATTCATTTTTACACGTCATTTTAATCTTATTTATGAGATTGATCAGGATCTCGGGTGGACCACACCATGGGAAAACATTAATGAGTGAACACCTATTAAAAACCTCGTAGGCCTATTCTAACGCTTATTTGACATCTAACTTCTAGATTAGGTTGTATGGCCAGTATATTAGGTCATACGGACCTCGATGAAGGCAAAAAAACAAATACCAGCTTGATCCAAAGCTGTTGTAGCCCTAGGAAGTTTTTAATGGTGAGAGTTCAATTAACGTTGTGTGGCCCACTTGAGATTTTGATCTACTTCAATCTTGAGTTCTTACCATAAATTTATTTGTAAAATGAAATTATAAAGCATATGTCTGAAGTCTACGGAGCATCGACCACTACCCATTAGTAGGGTTGAAAGTCGAGCGGGTTGGGTTGGGTTGGGTCGGGTCTTAACCCTAACCCAACCCAAGGTTCGTATACCTCAACCCTAACCCAATCCAACCCAATCTTGGGTTGGGAATTCTCAACCTAAGCTTAACCCAAGCGGGCTCGGTCGGGTTGATCGGGTTGGTCGGGTATATACGTACTAATATTTTCATTATTACATTAGTTTATTATATTTCAATACAGGACTTATTTTTTGTATCTATAATTTTATTAATTATATATATGATTATTCATCATAGAAAACTTCATTTTTTTCTTTAAAAAAACAAGCTAAAATATAAGACAACTATCCCTTTAAAAGTCATGTAGCATAGCACGCAATCTATTTGGGAGAGAAAAATCCGGCATATCCTATTCGCTTGAGTCCTGGAAATGACGTGGACAAATGAGACCTGACATCACTAGTGTGCCTTCGACACAAACGATCTACACTCAATTATAATTTATAAGTAACTTATATATTGATCGGGTTCGGGTTGGGTCAGGCAACCCGAGCCCAGCCCAAGTTTTATCGGGTTGGAGTTTGTAAAGCCCAAGCTTGAGATCGGACCCGATATATCCTGCCCGAGCCCAACCCAATGTCGAGTTGGTCACGGGTCGGTCAGGTTGAACCCGCCCAACTTTCAACCCTACCCATTAGCTAGTTGCGGGAGTATCCAATCCGCCTGAGGTAGCTGATTGTGCAGTGAGCAACTCCTACGGTTAGCAAAACTACTAAACTCTGTGAAGTCCACCGTGATTTATTTATGTTATCCACTCCGTCCATATATTTTAAAGATAATTTTAGGCCTTAAGCCAAAAAATGAGGCATATCCAATGTTCAAATGGACCACACCACAAGAAATGGTTGAATTGAATGTCTACTGTTGAAAATACTTGGAGAGCTACAGAAGTTTTGGATCAACCTTACATTTGTGTTTTCCCTTCATCGATGTCGATATGATCTTATGAACAGGTTAGATGAAAAATAAACATCACTGTGGGGCCCAGAAAGGTTTCAACGGTGGAAATCATTATACCCACGGTTTACAATAATCTACTTAATCTTTGGATATGCATCAATTTTGGGCTCAACCCCTTAAATTAGATGGAAAAATGGGTAGACGGCATGGATAGACCACGTACATTCAAGGTGGGCCCAAATGAGTTTACTCAGTACCATAAAAGCGTACTGAGTAGGAGTGTACATCGAGTTGAACCAAGTCGAGCTGGCCTCAGCTCGACTCGGCTCGAACATTGGCTGACCTCAGCTCGATCTCGGCTCGGTCCTTGAGCTGACTGGCCAGCTCGGTTTGGTTCGATCAGTAGCTCGAGCCGAGTTCGCCATTAAGGCATTTCCACAAACACCTGAACCGCAACTTCAAAAACCTACTGTTTTACAAACAAAGGCAATGGTTTTACAGGTGTTTTATCAAACACCTTCTAAGTAACATAAAAACCAAAAAAAAAAATAAATTATTTGTTTAATGTACATACCTTCCTTGCCACCAGCCAAACCTTCCTTGCCACCAGCCACATTTCGTTGAGTCATTTTTATCAAACGGTTGATGAGCAACATTAATGGCAAAGTAACCGAGTCACCAAACTAGTTCAATCCGAGTTCGATTGGAGCTGGATTCGATCCGAGTCGAGTCGAGCCGGGCTGCTCGAACTTAGCTCGAACTCATTTTCCAGCTCAAAAAATAAGCTCGACTTTGCTCGAACTCAACTTCGAACCGAGTTGAATCGAGCTTTTTCGAGTCAAGTCGAGCGAGCTCGGTTGGTGTACACCCCTAGTACTGAGGCTTATTGAGTAACTTGTATGCAATCTAGATTTCGTGCAAGAAGTTATTACTACATAGGGCCTACCATGAAGTTGATGAAAAATCCACCTCGTTCATCCATTTTTTCAGATTATTTTAGGGGATGAGGCCAAAAATCAGGTGGATTCAAAACTCATTGTGGCCATATGATGAGAATGGGAGAGATTTTTCCACCGTTGAAACCTCCCTGGGGACTATCTTGATGTTTATATGCCATCCAAACTGTTTATAAGTTCATTTTGCCTGGGATGAAGTGAAAACACAAAACTATAGCGTTATACTAAACTTTGATGGCTAGAGAAATGTTTAAACGGTGGCCATTGAATCTCCACTATTTCCTCTCGTGCGGCTGCCCTGAGTTTTGGATCCATATGATTTTTTATCTAATGTCCTAAAATGATCTAAAAAAAATGGATGGACAGGGTGGATTTTTTAGAAACATCATGATGGCCCCACGTAGCATCCCAGTGGAGGAAAGAATCCCCGTCCGGATGCGGATTAGCTACTAACAGGTTGAGTAGCCACGCTCGTGGTGACGTCACCAAGTTCTGTAGGCCCCACCATGATATACGTGTTGTATCCTCACCATCCATCTATTTTTCTAGAACATTTTAGGGTACAAGACAAAAAATGAGGTATATCCCAATCTCAAGTGGACCACGTTACAGGAAACAGTGTTGAATGAACGTAGAACATTAAAAACTTTTTGGGGCCCATAAAAGTTTTGGATCAAGATAATCTTTGATTTTTCCCCTCTTCTAGGACTGTATGACCTAATCAACAGATTGGATGTCAAATAAACAGTGCAGTGGGCCTTAGGAGGATTTTAATGGTGGATATCCAATCACTATTGTTTTCATGTGGTGACGGATCTAATATCCAAGTGGCCCGAAAACGTGACGATTGAACATCGACGGGTGAAATATTTGTAAGGCCACGAGAGCTTTGAGTCGGCCGTAGTATTTGTGTTCTCAGTTTATCCCAGTATGAATGATGTTATGAACTGTATGGATGATATTTAAACTCGATTCCAAGGAATTTTCAACACATAAATTTCCCAACCTTCTTTTTTCTTTAGTGCGGCTCACGTTAGTCTTGGATCTTATTCACTTTTGGTCTGGTCTTAAAATGAGCTTACAAAATGTATGGACGGGGTAGATTTCTAACAAACATTAGGGTGGGCCCCATCCCAGATAAACCAAGCGCAAGCACTTCCATCATTGAGGAAGCTAGGTGGGCCCACTGTGCTATTTGTGAGAAATCCACCCACCCATTCATTTTTTCAGATCATTTTAGGGCATGAGACCAAAAGTGAGGCATATCCAAAGCTCAAGTGGGCCACCCAGAAGGAAACAATGAAGATTGAATGTCCACCATTGAAAAATTCAAGAGCCACGGAAGTTTTGAATTAGGCTAATATCTTTTGTGTTTACAGCTCATCCTAGGGAGATTTCTTCCCTCTCCACTGTTTCCTATCATACAGCCCACTTGTGTTTTGTATATGCCTCATTTTCTGTCCATATTTTAAAATGATATGAAAAAAACAGATGAACTTCTAATGGCAGCCTATCATCTAATCAAATCCTGTTGGTGGGTCAGGAGGATCTTAAGTTAAGATAGACTTCTATTTTTACTTATTAAGCAGATATGCATGTTTAGTAAACAACATACTTATTAACTAATAAGTAGATAAGTATGTTTGGTAATAACATATTGATAAATAACTTTTTAAAAGAAAAGTTTAAATCTCTGTAAAAATAACATATCATTCTTAGTCACTTTGGGCCCGTTTGGATCGTAAGTTGCTTATAATAAGTTACTTATGCCACAACTTATCTTAGTTTCTACTTATTAAGAAGATAAGTATGTTTGGTAAACAACCTACTTATCAGCTTCTCCTCTCTTTTGTCTCTCCCACGCCTCTCTTCAGTCACTTGTGAAAAGTAAAAAGGCTAAAAAAAAATTAACTGAAGTGATTAGGTACTTTTAAGTAAAAAAGTTACTTATAACTAATCATAAACCAAAGTTATCTGAAATAAGTTACTTATCTATGGCTATAAGTAGAAAAAGTAATTTATTTGGTGGTATCCAAACAGGCCCTTCCAATTCCAAACAGACTGCTGATTCAACATCCATCCAGAGAGTCCGACAGCTACAAACCACCATGATCCAAGCCAAACCACATAGTAACAAATAAAAAATAAAAACCCTCCAATACAGCATCTGCCAATCCTCCCCTTAGCATGAAACACATCAGCCCTGCACTCCTGCTGGCTATGAAGTAGCTAGCAAAGCACAGCTGAAAGGCAAGGAAGGCAACTAAGCACCCATGAGTACAGGGCTCCCTGATAAGAATTCCGGCTAAGACAGGCAGGCCTGCACCCAAACAAAACACCAACCAGCCACAGCAATCTGTCCCCTAACCAGATTCCTCTGGGACTTGGTTGTATTTGTTCATAAGCCTTGTGTGGACGTCCGTTTTCTTCTCTTGGAAGGCCGATTTGCTCAACTGCCAATCTGCCATATCTCCCTGCACCAGTGTGAATGAATTACACATGGTTAGCCATTTTCAATCTTTAAAGTCCTGAGAGGATAAAATCATCAATGTTTGAAGGCTGATTTGCTTTAATTTTTTTTCATTATTTGCAAATGCATCTGTTCTCTATTTTCTTTTCAATGGAGTTGTGACCTTGTGGTTGTGTTTTCAATATAAGAGCTCTATTGCAGCAGATTGTAACTAGCAATCATGCTAATGTTATTTTTTCTTAATCATTCTTGTAGAAACAATTGTTGAATTGGAAAAAAAAAAAAAGCAAAGAAAACAAAAATGCAAGGTTGCAACCAAAACCTGTGACCAAAAAAAAATACCAAATAGCTAATAATAATTAAAGAAGGAAAGAAAAGAAAGAAAGATGGATATCCAAACAACATGGGAGGAAAAATGAGGAAACCCTGAGTAGGCAGTCATCGATCATTGCATGGAATTGTTGGGGAGCAGAAGCAGCTAAAAAGGCACTGATGCTCACCCTTCACGAATCACACCTAAGTTTGGGTCCCTCTGCACGAAAAAAAAAAAGAAGCCATCTGAAATCAAAATTGTGATGGATGGTAAACCCCACATGATGGATGGTGATGGATGTCCAAAGTCAATGCTCAGCAGATGGGCACACGCATACCATGATCAGGAGTTTATTTGGTTGCCATCATATGGATGTGCAGTAACCCAAAAGAAAAGATCTCCAGACTATGGAGCCCCACCTGATCAGCAGCCTGAAAAGGCGAATGGCAAACTGAAAAAAGAAGCAATGATACACATTCAATGGGCAAAATTCACGACTCAAATGGGTCGTGGTTGTCTAATCTCATGGAATTTTGGGCTATGGCCACCATATCAATTGCCTCAATTACATGGGCACCTTCTGTATACTGTGGGGATGATGCTTTGCATTGCTCAATTTTGAAGACCTCCCAATAATTACAGTGGCAAATGGAGCCGGGCTGAAGCATGTTTAAGTCCAGTGCATGAGCTACAACCTGAGTCCACACCTGGCCCAGCATGAAGCAGACTTGGGCTAGGCCACTCAAACATCCAAATACTCCACTCACAAATGCTAATGCGTTGAGCTGGACTGGACTGCTTGTTAGCCATTCAAGCAGATGTTCAAGCCCAAGTCCAGGAGAATCAACCCACAGGCCTTGAAACTTGGCCCAAACCCAGAAAAGAGGACTGGACTCGAGCTTGACTGGATCCAGCCCAGCACATTTGCCACCATACCAAATGTGCAATAAAAAACTGTTAATCTGCCCAGCCCATTTACCACTATAGAAATGTGCATTCAAATTTTTAACAAGTTCCATTTCTGTTCTATTTTTATGGAGAGGCAATGAAAGTTGGGTATGACCTACAACTGTTTTATTTCTTCAAAAGGGACAAACAGAGTTAGGGCCTCTTTGGTTGCATGGAATACATGACACAGACACGGATGTGTAATGATTACATTTTCCAGCACTAGTCTAGTGGATTGCAAAAGGAGGGTATGTTCAGATAGCAGTGGAAATCATATTTTCATTAGACAACAGTTACCTGGTATCTTGTGCCATAATTATGGAGAACCTAATAATGACTGCATAGAATCCATGGTTTCTTTGCAATCCAAATAGCCATAAACATCAAAACAAGGGAATAACAATTGTTTTCCCATGTATTCCTTGTATCCAAACAGGCCCTAAGGTAGTATTTCAGGTGAACAAGGAAAGTCACTGTCAGGAGAAAAAGGAAAAGATGTTACAGGAAAGTTGAGGATGGTGTCTTGGCCCCAGTACTTCGATGCTGCCAAGTTATATGCATGTGCAGCTGCTTCTTCATCGTCATAAGCACCTATTAAAAATACACCCAAAAGGAAGATGAAATCCCAATTAAAATAAAACCCAACTGAAAGACAGCCAAACAAGCACAAATCTCAAAACTGCTATATCTTCTTAGAAAAACCCAAAAGCAATTTTTTTTTTTTTTTTTCATTTTGGGATTGCCTTTTAAAAAATATTATTTTTTGGGTTAAAATCCCAAATAAATAAAGAATACCAATCAAACTCACCTAGATAGATTGTACTCCATTTGAGTTCCATTTCCAAACACCACCCAAATAAAACAAAAATGAAAAATAACCGTTTCGCTGCCATCTAGATCTGTACAAGTAGACAGCAATTTATCCAAAGGGGTGTTGACTCTGTTCACTGTGTCCACTAAGAACCTGATCACAGAAAATTAATTAACAGATGAGGATGCAAGAAACAAAATCCAAATATCCACATAAAGAAACAAAGTAGATGCTTCATTTTAGAGACAGGTTCACACGTAGAAGAAGAAAGCACTTTTATATGGCTTATTAAAGTATTGTAAAATGGTAACGATTTCTCGTGGTTTTTACTCTTCAATGCTTTGTGGATTATATTAACAGTGAAGGAACATCAGGTTACTTCTCTATCCATTACTCCCTAACAAAAAATGGGAGCAGCAGAAAACATTTCTGCCTCTTTTATCCCATAAACCTTTGTCATGGGAATCATGAAACACTGCCCGCATAATCCCCACTAATTTTCTCAAAAATGCCCAAAAATCCTGTAGAAAGGGCACTGCCGCACTGCCAAGACAAAAACCCTAGCGCATTAATCAAACATTTCTACTTCCAATCTTCCATTAGAAATGAACCAATTATACAAAAGAAAAACAGCAAGAACCCTCAAAAAACGAAAACCTCAAACATACTGATTAACAGAGAGGTTGACAAGCACTCACCGCGACCTTTAGTCCAGAGAATCAGATCCTTCTAGAAGCCTAGCTATCGATTAGTTCGCAAAAAGCACATCAAAGCTAGGGTTTTGAACTCGATCGGGAAAAAAAAAAACACAAATGTACTCAAAACAACTTGATGACGAATCAAATTCGTTAGAACAAGTGAAATTTCACAATTCTTTCAATGAGCAGGAGATAATTGGCAACTTTAATCAAGATCAAGCTATTTCTATTGCTTTATTTATTTATTTTTAAAATGGAAATTCCAGAAACTATGACAGAATCATCAAATTTCCAAGATCTGTGAAAGATCTACATTTCCGAAGGTACCTGAAGCTTTTCTAGAAGGAAATTTCGTGTTCTTGAAGGAGAAGAAGTGTTTCACCGGGCTGGCTTCAATTCAACTGAACACGTCAATTTGGAGAAAATACGGAGAGAAACACAGGATTGAGGAAGACCTCTGGTGCTCTTTTGAAGAATTGTTGCCAGATCTAGGGTTTTGGAGAAGGGAAGGGGGGGGTGGGGGTGTGTTGGTGGGGTCCTGCTTTTGACTTTTCAGCAAGTGGAGAAAAGTTAAAAAGGTTATTTATTTATTTATTTCTAAAGCACCAAAATACTTGAGCAATTTTCAACAAACAAGTAACTGATGATTAATTGTTAACCAAACTTACTTATCCTAGATAAGTAACTTAACTCCTGCCATCAACAGGAAAAGTTACTTATCTAGTTGCATCCAAACGGGCCCTAAGTAGGAGCACCACGCAATTGGGTATGATTCATTGAGAGTTTAAGGCAATTGAAACACATGACACATGTAAGGAATATGATTGGAACTTCGGACACTTGATCTCCTCAATAAACTTATTAATTTCCTTTCCCTAGTTTAAACCAACTTTTTTATTTATCAACAAATGTATGCTTGTTTATGCATAGGATCAACTGATCTAAGGAGACTCATTTTGGAATTTGAGGCAACCTAGTGGGAATCAATGAACTAAAGTCTTTGCTAAAGCCTTAATAAATGGACTGAGCAAGGTGTGCCATATTGGCATTACCGTTATGTGTTACAGGTCACAACAGCCGTTCCGGAGAAAAAAACAAAGGCCCCCAATGGCTGTTTTAAGGCTAATACTGGTGTTTTCCTCGAAATAAAAATAAAAATAAAAATAAAAAGATCGTAACAGCCGTTACGAAATAGCTTTTGAGTATGCATCAATAAGTGAGCGATATCTAAGTAATCGATAGTCCTCAGCAATACCTCCAATCACGCATACAGAGAATTCACATGCTAGATTTCCAAATAAAATCTAAATGTTCACTTGTTTATGTGTAGGATCCATGGGTGAAAGACTACACACAACTGTCACAATTCAAAGAGGAAATCAGTCTTCAAGTTCCCTTCTTACAAATAGCACTTCTAGTGGATCCCATAACACTAGCATCCACATTGAATTGTATCCATCCATCCATTTAGCATCTGATAAAGCCACAGGCACCAACAAACAAACAGACATACAATTCCACAAATGCAATCTGGATTAGCCCCCATTAGGAGGGACCTGTCAGGGCCCCTCCCATTCAATTCCCACCAAAAGCATACATCGCTGAACTCATACCTAGAGGGACCAATGGAGTCCGTCTTATGATTATTGAGGATATGCTACACTTAGCTGATTTGACTTTGATTATTCTTCAATTTCTCTCATGCCACAATCCCTATGATATGCAATAGGGAAGCATCGTCCACAGAACGCGTGCATTTTTGGATGGAAAAGACTAGCACCACCCTCAAACAGTGCCGGAAGTATGGTTAAGAACCTAGTTAACCCAAATAAGCCAAGAGAATTATTGGGAAAGATTTGATTCACCATGTATATCTTTTTCTTTCTTGTTTAGATTTGACTAGGTTGAAATTTAATTAGATTAATTGAACTCTCTCCTGATTGGAGCCATTCCTCCTATATATGTATAGAGTATTACTCTCTCAAAGAAACACAGAAAGAAATCATTCAATACTTCAATTCTTCCCTTTCCCTTCTTCTAGTTTTCTACAAGAATTATCCCACACATCCCTAGCAAGTAGCAACATCACAATGATGAGACAAATGGTCCACACTTTTCATGTTTCCCACTGCAGCAATGTTTTTTGTCTACACGCACTGGGTTCGGTCTAGTGATCTTGGCTCTCCATAAACTTTTGGCTCCACATATGGGAGCTACAGAAAATGGCAGCACCTTCAGCCTAAAAGATTTTTCTTCAACATATGTTCTTCCAGCTAGTTTTTAGAAGCTCTTAAAACAAATGAGTTAAATATCTAAGTTGGGTGGTTAATTTTGTCCAAAGCTGTTAGGACATGTTCCAAGTTCCAACTTCCAATGGGTGTCTGTTACAGATTTATAATCATTGCCCATTTCCTTTACATTATTGTCCTAATTGGTGAAACAAACGGGCCCTGAAGGGAAATCGAAGAATGCCATCGGGTGGGCAACTAATGCCAAGTCCAACCCATTAAAAGTTGCTTTTACTGTTCCCGATGTTCATTTTCTCTCCTCAAGATTAAATTTTCATTTGATGATTTATGTAGTGAGGCTAGCGTATTAATGAATACTCTTGCAAGGGAGTGTGTTTCAAAGCTGGTCCTTTTAACATGCAAAAAAAAAAAAAAAAGACCTTTTGAGCTGGGACTCTTGCCCCCTATTTGATTATGCTCTTGTAGATTCTTCTTTGGAAGATTTTCTGTCATCATAAAAAATTTGGTTTGTGGCAACTATGCCTATCAAAGCAGACTGTTGGACACTCAATTAAAATGGTAAGACGCACAAATTTGCAACACCAGCACAGGGGCAGCCATAATCAAAGTGATCACCACAGCCTGCTACTAACAATCAAATATTCATCAAGATAGTTACTTCAGACCTTCTTTTTACTTTGATAAAGTGATGGGAAGGTAATAAATGGGTGTGCTTATCAAATATCTCTCAAGCCACCAGTGAAAGGAAAAAAAAAAAACCTAGTGTCCCATCTTCCCACTAGAATTTCATAATCCATTTACAGAACAAAAATAAATCACGTGTTTTACTGCCATATTTACATGAACAACACCAATCAAATATTTTTTCAATCAAAGCAGATAGAGAACCTTCACATTACATATCACACTAAATCCTCCATCTTCTTTCAGCACATCAATACTGGCATCTTTACATCCCCGTTAGGAAAACCAAGAAAAAGAAAAGGAAAAAAGAAAAAGAAACTTACTGGAGCGTGGGAACAATGCCAGATGGATGCTGGGAAAGATCTGCTGGTTGGCTCCCTTCCACGCCCTGATTGGCCATTTTCCCCTTTGAATCCTTCTTCTTTCTCCCAAAAAGTCAGCTAAAGAAAATGGAAATGACCATTGAGATGAGACCAAAATGCAATAGAAAGTGTGATGTCTTACTCCCACAAAATCAGAATAAATAACCTGATGGATGGCATGGATCCTACACAAGTTTGCCATGTTGGCACATTAACAGGGCTATCAGTGGGCTGAGCCGAGGACTGTCCAAGCCTGGAATGGCCCAGGCGCGTGACACCCCACAACAAACAGGACCGAGCCCAGTGTGGATGGAGTCCTAGCCCAGCCAATGGCCAACCTCTTTTATGCAAGATCTGGGTTGTTCATTATGTGTGCCAATCATGTGTGATAACCAGTGTTTTAAATAGCGGTAGCGTGATGCGTAGCGCTCAGCCCTCTATAGCGTGTAGCATAAATATGTAGCGTGTAGCGTAAGCTACACGATATTTCTATTTTTTAATTTAAAAATAGGACAAATATAATAAATAGTGAAAAAAAAAGAGAAAAAAATATAAAAATGCCTAAAAGATGATTCATTTTATCAATGATAAGCATGTTTAAAAAAGTTATTAGTTATCATTTGTCAAAAGCTAATCCACATACATAAACCAAATCAAATAATTATCATATCAACAACTTCCTAAGCAAACCACTTTAATTAATAATGTCTAATTGAAACAACAAGTCACAATTATGAAGAGAAATAAAAATCTTATAGGTTAAAAGTATCAAGTACAATACAAGTGTCACATTCGTCAACATTATAAACAAAGAAAACGTGAAAAAATAATAAAAAAACTAAAATAGTAAAAAAATACATTGTAGCTTACGCTACGAACACTACGCGCTACATAGCTGTAGCGTATGCTACGACCCCTGTAGCGTGCGCTATAGGGGATTTACGCTATTTGGGACGCTACGTAGCGCTACGGTCACACTACGCTACGTAGTGTATGCTACCGCTACGCTACGTAGTGTACGGGCGCTATTTGAAACACTGGTGATAACAAACAAAAAACGCCCTTGAAACCTTAAACAGGCCGGGGCGAGCTGACAGGCTCCTATACACAGCCTGAGCCAGCCCGAGTCATGCTGGAATTGTGCAGTAATCCACCCTTCACAAGTCCAGATCTGCAGTTTACCTTCATATGTCTCATAGATTATCTTGCGACTATAAATGTGATGCTAATTACAAAATGATGGCATGTGTTTTGCACATGATTTATACAAAAATATTGATCACATCCTGATTTCAACTTTCTTTTCCAGACAACTTAGCAGTTAGAATCACAGCTCCCTCTCTCTGATTACAAACCATTGGAAGGAGGATGTCTACTTGGCACAACACTCCTTTCTCTGAGCTTAGGACCAGCAATGACAGCGCAATACTCCCACATGGATTGTCGTCAACGTCATAATCTAAGCTTGATTTCTCTAAATATTCAACTTGTCAATTGGAACATCTTCAATTGGGTTTCTAAGTTTGTGACGAGCCATAGCATTTAGAGTTTGCTCTTAATGAGATTCATGCTTTACTCGGGAAGCTAAACAATTTACTATCCTTGATTCTGGGTAATTCTAATTTTTTTAGTCCTCTCTCTAACTAAAGCCACACTGTGCCTTTTGCATTAGAGATTCAAATTTTTATCAGTGCCATTCAAAGAACACTCTCTTTTATCAATAAACATTTCTGTTGCCCATCGAAAAGGATATCTTGGAAGGCTTCAAGGATCTTGTGATTGGTAATTTTATTCCAAAAGTAATTTTATCAATAAACATTTTATTCTAATCCTGTTATAGACCATGACAATGGCTTTGCTATATACCAACAACTTGAATTGTAAACAAACACATTCTTAAAAAAATGTAAATGAATGATTTCCATGTAAGCATAGTAATAAGATCCATCGCAAAATTGGTATAAGCTACAAGCACCGAAAGAGTTGGAATCAAAAGAAAGCGGGAATGACACATAAGGATTGTAATCAGTTACAATAATTGGTTCAGGAGTTGGCAAACCTTTAACCACACTTGCATTAGTTTGAAACAATTATTCAGTTTCGCTAAAAAAGATTGGACACAAACAGCTGTAAAAGAACCTCGTCTATTATAGAACAGTCATACACAGCGTCCAAATATAAACATTGACAGGTCCCTAACTCATAAATTTCTAATGTTTGCATACAGTTAACTTGCCATCAAATTATCTTCGTCATCATCATCATCTAAGCCTTATCCCCACTAATTGGGGCGGCTACATGAATCCTATTCCGCCATCCAAATCATTTCCCGTCAAATAATCAAAGAATATGATACAAACACGGTCCCGTAGACCACCCTACAACAGGTTGTGTTAGATGTTACCAGTCCCATTGGGTAGAATGACCATTTCAGGTGGTTTGATGGAGCAAGATTACCTTCTATATTTCCCAAACAGCGCACTCTTTGAAACCACATGGACACTGTAAGTATCAGGTGGAATGCCAGTTTGAATGGATTTCCAAGAACAGTCCAAGACCAGCTAAATCACACTCACACAATTCAACTTCACCAGTAATCTCGACAAGAACAAACACCGCCTTCAAAATGATGGAAGCGGTAGGCATCTCTTACTATAATTGTCCGGCTAGCAGTCGTCGAAACGAGCTTCATCCAATTATGGCAGTCATTACAGACACGCAGATTCTTAATAACACGGATCGGTATCTCAGGAGCCAAGCTAATAAGCCCGAAAGCAACAGCCAGCTTCTCACTGTGAATATACACCGTTGGATCCTTCTGCTCTTGCTCAATATCATGCAAAAGGCTATATCTGTCCTGCACGTACCCAATTTCAGCTACCTTTTTGTTCAAATCCTCAAAGGATTCATAGATCTTATCTGACAGAGGGTGCAGCTGATCACCAACAAAGAATGCATGGAACGAGTTCTTAACCTCAATCCAGCTACGCCCTGGCTCCTTCTTAACTCCTCTATCTTTCATCATCTGCCTCATATGATCCCTGCGATCCCATTTCCGGGCCACCGCATATATGTTAGATAGGAGAACGTAGGTTGCTGAATCATGTGGCTCCAGTTCAAGAAGATGACGAGCTGCAAGCTCCCCAATTTCCATTTTTCGGTGAACTCGACAAGCACTTAGAAGGGTTCGCCAAACCATAGCATCCGGATCTATCGGCATCTCCTCTATGAATTTTCTTGCCTGATCCAACAGCCCAGCTCGTCCAAGAATATCGACAACACAAGCATAGTGTTCAGGCCTTGGAAGAATACTGTGCTCTTCACTCATGCACTTGAAGTAGAGGAGACCTTCTGCCACCAACCCCACATGGCTACATGCAGATAGGACACCTACAAAGGTAACATGGTTTGGCTTCAAGCCGTGCTGTTTCATCTGCTCAAAGAGTTTCAGAGCTTCGCTACCGAACCCATGTTGAGAATATCCAGTTATCATGGCATTCCACGACACCTCATTTCTCTCAAACATCACCGAGAACTCTCTCTTTGCGTCTTCAATAATCCCGCACTTGGAATACAACGTAATCAAAACATTACCACCTTCGATCTCCGAGTCATAACCAGTTTTTATCAACTGTGCATGAATCTGCTTCCCTTGTTTGACATCTGCTATATTGGCAGAAGCACTAATGGCAGAGCCATAGGTGAATAGATTAGCTCCCACACCTGATTGATTCATCCGCGCAAACACCTGCAAAGCTTCCTCGCAGTGCCCACTCTGTGCAAATCCCGATATCAATCCATTCCACGATATCTCGTCTTTGGCTTCAATTGTGTCAAACGCCCAATACGCATCTTTGATTCTACCACATCTAGCATACAGATTTACAAGTGAATTTCCAATGGAAAGATCCATTGAATAACCTGAAACGAATGATTGAGCATGGATTTGTAGTCCCTGATTGAGGGCTTGAATTCCAGCACATGCGCTAAGAGCACTGGCTAATCCAATGTTGTCCGACCGGATCCCTCTAGTTTGCATCTCTTCAAAAAGTCTAAGAGCTTCAATGCAATATTCATGTTGTGCATAGCCAGCGATCATGGCCGTCCATGACACAACGTCTTTCTCCGTGAGCCTGTCGAGAATTTCCCTTGCAGTCTTCAGTCTTCCACATTTTGCGTACATGTCAATCAGCACACTGCAGACGTAGACATTAAGCTCAAAGCCTGTCTTTACGATTTGGGTATGGATTTGCTCTCCAAGATGGAGGGCTCCCAAAGCAGTACATGTTCTCAATATACTTGGATATGTGTACTGGTTCGGTTCCATACCCTCGACTTGCATTTCAGAGAACAGTTTGAAAGACTCTCTTAGATTACCCATCTGCCCATAAGCCACAAGCATCACATTCCACAGAACCACATTTTCTCTGTATGTCGTATCGAAGAACTCGTGGGCAGTTTCAATGTCTGCACACTTCACATAGAGGTCAAGCAAAGAACCTTCAATGATGACATCGGAAGAGTGTCCTGCTTTGATCACGTACGAATGGAGCTCCCTGCCTTTGTGGAGAGCTCCGGCAGAAGCACAAGCACTCAAGAGGCTTGCAACTGTAACACAATCAGGTTTGAAGCCTGAATGTTGCATCTTTCTGAAGAAATGAAGAGCGCTATCGCTATTTCCACGCTGAGCATGACCTGATATCAATGCATTATATGTTATTCCGTCATGACGATGCATCTCACTGAAAATCTGTTCGGCAGCACTCATGTTTCCACATCGCGAATACAAGGTTACAAGAGCATTGCCCACAAAAGTTTCAGAACGAAATCCCCACTTAAAGACTTGAGCATGAAGCTGCATTCCATAGTCGAAAAACTCAATTTTTGTGCAGGCACTGAGGACGCTAGAGAACACATAAGGAGTTGGTGTGATTCCTAATCTTTGCATTCGAGAAAAGAGAAGAAGAGCTTCTTCTGCATGACCATTTTGAGAAAAACCAGATATCATAGCAACCCACGTAATGCTGTCCCTTGAATTTAATCCTTCAAAGACCAACCGAGCTGAATCTATGCTTCCATGCTTCGAGTACGAATCAATCAAAGGATTGCCAACAATCGAATTGGAAGCAAACCCAAGCCGAAAAATCTTCGCATGAATCTGTTTGACGGAGTGGAAAGAAGCATCTCCACTGCCACTACATGCCCTCAGAGCAGAAGCGAATGCAACAGGATCTGGCTCCAGGCACTCATTTACCATTATCAAAAAACCATCCAACACCCTCCTGTTCATTTTTCTCCCAAGGTATCCAGAAAGCACAACATTCCAAGAAGCTACACTTCTCTGAGACATCTCATCGAGCACCCTGACCGCATCATCCAAATTGCCAAAACCTGAATACACACCAATAAGCCGATCGGCCAAAACACATTCTGGGCCGAAACCCGATTTCAAAATTCTCGCATGAACTCTTCTAACATCTAACAAACACCCAGAATTCAAACAGCCGTCCAAGAGCCACAAATAGGTGTTACAATCAGCGCGAAGGCCACGTTCTTCCATCAAATGGAGAAAATAAAAAATGTCCTTTTTGGGTTTTCCTTCACTTGAGTTTCCTACCGTTTCTACATCGTAGAATTCATCGAAAGCATGACAAGCGGCAGATTGAGTAAAACCAGCAGAAGTCAGCTTACCAACACTTCCAACAAATGACTGCAATTTGGAGAAACATTGAAGGAGGATGAGAAGGAGAAACGACTAAGTCCTGGAACATGAAAGATCACAAAGGAATTTGAATCTGGAGTTGGGTATTTGAAGCAGTACCTTGAGGAAGCTTCTGTGAGATTTGGAAGCCGTTCCGGTTGCGATTTTTGGCGGGAAATGCGAAATGAGGGAGTTGGAGAAGATCCCAAGAAGGCAGGATGCTGTGGCCGGCATGGATTCGACGGTGGTGATTTACTGGGATTTTCTTTAACGGCGGAGAGACATCACGGGAATAACAGAGGTTTGATTGAGAATTTCTAACGGCTAGAGTCGTTGGGCAGGCTAAGCCTGTTAACGCCCGCTGCGCATTTTGGACAATAACCGCGCTAGCTTGACTGCGCCATAGAACATCCGTGCGGGGCCCGGCGAGTCCGGATCCTCTGTTATTCGGTAAACAGGGATTCCCTGATTGCCTAATTCTCGTTGGTCTATGTCACCATTCACTAAAAAAAAAAAAGGAAAAAAAATAAAAGAAAAGAAAAATAAAAATAAAAATAAAAATCGGACTCCAAATCATTATGTCAAAAAAAAAAAAAAAAAAAAAAAAAAAAAAAAAAGAAAACAAGAAGAAAAAAGACAACGGACAACACTCGTTGCTGCGTCCCTCCTCTCCACACTTTCACATCTCTGTCTCTCCCTCCCACTCTCACTCATTGCTTCTTCCTCAATCCTCTCCACACTTCTTCACCCCCCCCCCCCCCTCCTCTCTCTCTCTCTCTCTCTCTCTTCCTCAAAACATGGATCAAATTAGACTGTCCACGGATTCCATTGTAGAGGTATCATGACAAAAAAACTATGCTCATTTGATTATTTGATTATCTGATTGGTGGGCATTTATTGGTTGCCATTTGTTATTGTTCCGCTGAGTTTTTTTTTTTTTTTTTTTGATCTGCTTGAAACGAGGTGGAGTGTTTTTTCATTTCTGTAATTCTATTTTTTATTTCTATTTGATTGGTGGCCATATCATATCAGTGATTGAAGCCTGTTACTGATATTTAAAATCTTGTTTTAAGGTTAGCCAAAACCCAACTCATTACCTGATTCCCAACATTTACATCAAATTGTGCGTTTGGTTGTGCTAAATGTCATGAAATATAATGATTAATTAGTCTAATTGGGTGCAAAATTTCATGATATTTCATGAAATTTGTAGACAATAAGCTGATAATTAATATGTCTACAATAAGCTGTAAATGTTGATAATATGTCATGAAACACCCTCTAAAGCAAGTGCAAAATTTTGTAGACAATAAGCTGATAATTAATATGCTGGCGAGGTTGATGTCTGTGGATCCGAGTGATCTCAACTGGGAGATATTGTTTTCTTTAACTGTCAGTCATAATCACCAAATGAAATACAAGGAAAGGAAAAAGGAAATTGCAAATGTGTACTACTTGTCTACCCACGTGCTTAGAGCTTGCAACTCATACACGTTGTCAATGCCCGTAAAGGAACATGTACCTGAATTGGTCATGTTGAGGTGGTGAGAAGGGGGTATGAAGGCTTGTTTGCTTTCCAAGGATTGGGCCTTAGGCAAGATCAGTAGGCAAAAAAGGGCTTGTTAGTGCAACCGACCCCAAATAGCTGGGAGAAGGCTATGATGATGATGATATTAGATGTTTGAGTCTGATTTAGAATGTTAGGTTTATTTCTATATGTTAAGGTATCTCATAGTATCATATCATATTACTTAAGTTTTCAAACAAGAGCAAACTGATGTAGTGTAGATTTCACAAAACATGAAGTAAACCTGGAATGAATCAACTAAATGAACGAGTGAAAGTTCTCCACTAGCCTTGAATTTGATGAAGACATGTTCTGATAGCTTCTCCTTGCTCATGGGTAGTTCCATGGCTTTTGATGCCTATTGACTTGTAACTTCATGACCCAAAAATTTCCTTTTCGAAGCAATCCTGACTCCTCAATGATGGCAGCTTTTAAGAAGGGGAGAAAAACATAACATTCCACAATCAAATCACATCCAAATCTGTTCATAGTCTGACCATTCGCCTTTTCCATTTGATCCATTTGATGTCCACCAATCAAATAGTTCTGATTATCTGAAAATGTGATATTTAAGTGCCCTCTGCTCTGTTCCCAATGTGCCCTCTGCTCTGCCACGTACTATAGATAAGTCACAACCATTTACAAAATGGTGAAAAGCACACATCTGTCCAGCTCATAGGTAAATTCAGTATAACTGTATATATCAATCCACAGATGCATATTGGCCCAGGGCCTTGTGGACCCTCCATTCTATGACGTATTTGGAGAGGGACCACCAGCTGGGCTGTTTCAGGATAACACAGCTGAGCAGGATGGTTCATCTGTACTTGGTCTCGGAATTATTTGATACAGTGATCAATGATAATCATGGCAAACCAGTGCTGGATTTGGAATCAACCCCAGTGGTGGTTTCCAGGCTCATGGTGCTATTTGTCTGTTTGTTTCAAAATATCTTTTTAAACAGTAGTTTCTCTTCTTCTCCTCCATTTCCTTCTACTCTTGATTTGCAACCATGTCTTTCCGAATGGTAAGATTCTTCCGATCCTCAATTTGCTAGATATTTCCTTGTTGAGAAATTGTGATTCTTTTATATCTGACTTCTTTTAGTAACTGTATTAGTTTTTTTTTTTTTTTTTTTCTTATGCAGCTGAAATATAATTCGTGTTTATTTTTTTGATGTCATTCATTTATAAGGTAAATCAAATACACTTCTTGTGGAAGCCTTCTATCAACCCATAACTTACAGGAGTAAAACTCATAATCTCTCTCTCTCTCTCTCTCTCTCTCTCTCTCTCTCTCAACCCATAAATCTCTTTCTCACTCGTGTTCTTATTCTGTGCATGTTACTGATGTTTGGTCCTAATAATGCAAGCTGATACATATTTTTGTTTAGGTTGTTGTTACTGTAATTACTACTTAGTGGACAAAGCTGGTAGACGTCTTCTTCTTATTGTGAGTTTTTGGAAGGATAGTTGATTCTACTTCCTGTTGGAGCTATCTGTTCAACTTTAAAAACTGACAACCAATCCTAGTTGTTATAGGTCTCCTTTTGGAATGACACTCTCTCCTCTTTGTTGCAGTTGCATTTTACTTAGAGGTTAGTTTGACAAACCATTCCTTCCAAAAAAGTAGTTTATAAGTCCATTATTTTCACTTATTCCAGTATGTTCTTGCTTACTACATTAAAATGTGTCCAGTAGCTCTTGGCCCATCTTGAAGAGGTATTTATTTTCTCTTGCAATTTTCTTATGAGTTTTTCCCTCATTTGTTATTATATAGTTCAACGGCAGGAGATCGGCAGTGTCGGGTGAAGTAGGCTGGTAGCTGCTTACATGATTTTGAATCTCTGAACAGAATGGTTGATCCTGCAATCAAGGGCCAATGCACCTCCAAGTCTACTTTGATTTAGATCTTCGGCGGATGTGTTGTTGTTGATGTCTTAAATCTATTAGTAATAGGGTCTATTGATGCCATCGACAGACTACTCGATACCATCGACAGATGCTCAATCCAGAAAATTCTTATTGGTTGCTGGAATATTTTTTTGTTGATACCATAGACACATCCTCAATAGAGTGTCAATGCTATCGAAGGTCCCATTGAATATGTACACAGAATTGCATAAGTGCTCAAGTTGTTTACTATTTTAGTTTTAACACTATATATCAAGTATAATCGGGATTTGAGATGGGTGGGTGATGTATTAAGGCTTTCTAAATCATTCCTAAGGGTTCAAGAACATACCTAAGGCTTGTGAAAAGAGATTCTAAGCCTATTTGAATTGGTAAGACTCCATCTCTTGTAATTTTTGCTTATCACAGTGCATTACTTATTTGTGTCATGGTTTTTTCTCACAAGGATTTTTCCACGTAAAATTGATCTTGTTTTTGTTTGAGCTTGGTTATGTGATTGTATATACTCTGCTTGATTAGTCTTTGTGTGCTTCTGCAATTTCCTCAAAGGATAATGTCAAAAAATATAAAGCCAGACTTGTTGCTAAGGCTTTTAACTAAAGTGAAGATATTAACTTTAAGGAGACTTTCTCACATGTGATAGTTCACCGTTATTTAGAAAATGGCGGTGATTGATTCTCCTCATATGTGACCTTCTGCCATCCACGCCATCCAAAAAAAAGGTGTGCGTTGATGACATAACATGTCTTGAAAACTAATGACCAACCAATATTGACCATTCAATATATGTTTATCAAATGGATGGTTAAAAGGAAAGTAGTTAACATCCAAATTCGACCACCCAAATTAGATTATTCAATTCATACTCTCAGTGTAAGTTATAGGTTTATGCTCTATCCATAATTGGATCAATAATTTTGATAGCCTTGGTTGTCATGTACCAGTTTTAAGCCCACACAACGGTATAAGTCAGCTAATGCACATACCATCATATATGCCAGCGTGGCAGACACAATATTTATTGATAGGAAGTGCAGCAGTGTGAACCCTCAAGATCTGACGGTCTACACGATATAGAACCTCCACAAAGCTGAAGATGAACGCTCCAAATCCAACGACCCGGTTATTTACTACTAGAGCAGATGGGTCTATTCACCCCTCTGATTCAACGGTATAGATGGTCCTAGATTACGATCTATCGCTTAGATCGTACCAAAGGCAAACTAAATGGACAAAATTCGATATACCACTTTTCTTATTCTTTTACTCTCGTTATTCCTTATTGATTTTTTCATGAGAGAGCCTCATCCTATTTATAGGAAGGGACGGGGGTTTGGATGAGACCAGAAGTTATCCGGTCTTATCCCTATCACCTCATCTTATTTAAACTTGAATTTGAAACCTTTCTCATAACGGAAGAGGCCAGAAGAGGCCTAAACTCATGGGACCCACCCACTAGTAATTGCTCACCAGTGGGCCCCCTGGCCTATGTCCAACATCTCCCACTCAATAACATTGTAGGATAGGCACAAAGAATTTGTCCATCTAACTCGCCTAATAACAATCAAAACCAAACATCTCGATCAAAAGAATCAGAGGCGTGGGACCAGCTGGATCACTGTAATCTTCTTATAGGTGTTAAAGTACTAAGTGACCACCTTACTAGTACTCAATAACCCATGCTTTACAATGCCTATCCTAGTCCGCACCGATGGAGTTAACTCTCGATCTGGAGTACTAGGCCAAAATACGCACTTACCCAACTTATTAAGTTATTCTGAAAACTCAATTTTTCATAAACTTCGACTAAAATTAATTTTAAAGCAATACTTATATATATGCTTTTTAAGAAAAAAATATTGTTTGCAAAAGTCTAATAAAAACAACTCGATACTGCCGACGGATAAGTTTTCAAGTGCGTATTTATAGTTCTAAAAACTTAGTGTAGCTATCACGGGATCTTCCCCACTTAAATGTGTAATTTGGAATTAATCAAGCCGCTTTCCTACCGTAACTGAGTCTGGCCAATCAAGGACCTTTCGTCATAGTACACTAAAGTAGCGACACTCAATCTCATCCTCCTATGCACAAGAGGGTAGCTAAGGATAAAAAGAGTCATCTACGGGACTGGCTACTCGCACGTTGCAATGATTAGATCGAATCAAAGTAATCTGCAGGTAAAAAGGTCTCAGCACATGGTTACAATCCACGTCGTAAAGTACACAATACCAGGTGTATGTCGGGTCTACAATATGCAGGTCATTCTACATGAGGTACGACTCATCTTATAACCTCACAACCTGGCTATCAATTCAGGTCATAACATTGATCGCATGAAAAGAAATGATGCGATTATGTTATTCGACTTTATCAGTCTTATCTTCAATCTTTTAAGATTGTAGGCGGATACGACTCCCTAATATCCTTATCCTTTATTATTAACAATAAAGAGAAGTTCATACCTTAGTGTATGAACATGGCACCAAATGTACCTCTCTTGTACATTTAAGGTTGGTCAACCAATGCGAGTGGGTGACCGACCTGCTGACAAAAATAGAAATCCTGCATGACCTCAAGGTAAATGCTAATGATCTATTTACCTAGTTTATATTAGTGTTCAATACTGAATAAATGGAATGTGTTATTCATTAATGAAAGATCAAATGTACTAAAAACAAGTACATCGCTCAAGCTTTCCTTAATCCCATTTGCCTGACGTGAACCTGAAATAGATCTCTGGCTATAGGTTTCGTTATGGGATCAACCATCGTCTCCTTAGTAGGAATGTAGCTGAGGGCGACCTTCTTATCTCTCACTTGATCGCGGACGTAATGATACTTGATCTCAATGTGCTTAGACTTTTGGTGGTGTTTAGGGTCCTTTGTCAAGTCAATTGTAGAAGTATTATTTATCTTTAACAATATAGGCTGACGAACGCTTGGTACAACACCCAGACCTAGTAGAAATCTGCGAACCCATACACACTCCTGAACTGCAGCACAACACGCAATGTACTCGGCCTCCATAGATGAAAGAGATGTGGATGTCTGTTTCTTACTCGACCATGAGATAGCTCCTCCTCCGAGTAAGAATACATATCCTGAAGTAGACTTTCCCTCGTCGGCGTCATTACCTCAAGCAGCATCAGAATATCCTTTGAGCTCAAGGTTAATGCCTTCATAATACAACATTAGGTCTTTTGTTCCTCTGAGATAGCGGAATATACGTTTGACGGCTTGCCAATGAGACTGTCCCGGGTTACTCTGATAACGGCTAACTATGCCAACTGCATAGTTAATATCCGGTCTGGTACAAAGCATAACATACATTAAGCTCCCTACTGCGCTTGCATAAGGTACTGTGGACATAACCAATTTCTCAGCTTTAGTCTGGGGACACAATTTTCTGTCTAACTTGGTAGCTTTATCCATAGGGGTTTCAACAACTTTTGAATTTTCCATCTTGAACAGCTTTAAGATCTTTTGTTATAGGTGGCTTAAGACAAGCTTAAAAATTTCATAGAGTGATCCTTGATAATTTTTACCCCAAGAATAAAGTTAGCTTCACTGAGATCTTTCATCTCAAAGTTTGAGAATAACCAATCTTTAGTCAATATCAATAATTGCATGTCATTACCAGCTAGCAAGATATCGTCTATATATAGAGATAGTATCAGAAAAGATCTTCCAAACTGTTTCATGTATACACAATGATCTTCTTCACTCATTGTGAATCCAAAAGTGGTGATGGCTAAGTGGAACCTCATGTACCACTGTCTTGAAGATTGCTTCAACCCATATATAGATTTCAACAATTTGCAGACTTTGTTTGGATGCGTTTTGTCCACATAACCCATGGCCTATTACATGTATATCTCTTCATCTAAGTCACCAATTAAGAATGCAGTCTTATATCCATTTGATATAACTCTAAGTTTAAACTTGCGACAATGAACAAGATTATGCAGATTGAGGAGAACTTTGTAACAGGTGAAAATGTCTCTTCGTAATCAATGCTTTTTTTTTTGTGTAAAACCTTTAACAACTAATCGTGCTTTATACTTGTCCACTGTACCATCTGTTTTTTTATATCTTTAGTACCCATTTATTACCTATCGCTTTGCGATTGAAAGACATATCAACAAGTTCTCAGACTTTATTCTTCTCCATGGAAGCGATCTCTTCGTCCATAGCAGTCACCCAATCGGCCGAGTTAGAAGATAATAATGTATCCTGATACGAATCAGGTTCATCATCATCAACCGCAACGCAAGAGAATGTATGCCCCTTAATATCAAAGTATCTTCGGGGAATCAATCCTCTTTCTCTTCGACGTAACTCATGAGTCTGCTGAGATGTTCTCCCACTGTCCTGACGAACTATATGAGCATCATTATTTTGCAAAGCAGAACTCCCACTCTCCTGAGATACATCGGGTATTTCAAAGAGTTATATTGGAAACTTTTGCTTCATTTGGCTGGGGTATCTATCTTCGACGAAGGTTACGTCACGAGATTGTATCTCAATCCATCGTCCATGGTCCTCATAAATTAGAACGTATCCCTTTGAATGCATAAGGTACCTTATGAACACGCATTCAATGGTTTTACTATCAAGTTTACCTTTATGCAGAGTAGGTAGCAAAACATATCTCAAAGAACCCCAAGGTTGTAGAAAAGAATCCTCCTAGACCAAATCTCATATGAGGTCTTAGAAATGGATTTGGATGAAACTCTATTAAGGACATAGACGACCATTAACAGTGCGTCTCCTCAGAATGTGGTAGAGAGATCGGCTTGTGCCATCATCGATCTAACCATGTCCAATAGTATCCTATTCCTTCTTTTTGCAACACCATTTTGTTGTGGAGTGTAAGCCATTGTGTACTGCCGAACAATATCAACGTTTTCACAATATGATTTAAACGTTTCAGATTTATACTCGCCACCTCCATCCGATCGAAGGATTTTACTTTTATTCTTAAGCTGATTTTCCACCTCAGCTTTATATTTAAGAAAACAATCAAAAGTCTCAGATTTGTTTGAGATGAGATACACATATCCATGCACGGGTAATCGTCAATGAAAGTGACAAAGTATTGACATCTATTTCTGGCATGTACATTGAAGGGTCCGCATATATTTGAATGGATTATCTCTAGTGGGCCCTTGGACCTAGCCGCTTTGGGAAATAGTTTCTTCGTAGTCTTTCCGAACACACAATTAATGTTCACAAAATGACAAATCAACTTTGGAAAAGGAGTCTAATAGACCAAAACAAATTAGTCTTGTCATACGATCCTTTCCGATGTGACCTAACCTCGTGTGTCATTTTTGAGATTCAGATACTATAGTTTCATTCGACATAGTAGATAAAGCAAGAGGTGCATTATCACTATCTATGTCCAAAATAAATAAATTTGAAATTAAATTTTCCCATGTAAAGATGAGGTTATTTAGTCTCAAAGAAACTCGTGTCACAGAAAAATGAATATCAAAACCATCAAATAATAACCTAAAAATAGAAATTAAATTTCGACGCATGCCCGGTGCATAAAGAGTATCACAGAGGATTATTGTTCACCCTACGCGCGTACGGAGATGGGAAACGTCGATCCCTAGTACTTCTTCAACAACATTATTTTCCATATACACCTTGTAACTTCCCTTAGCTATAAGTCGGAATTCCTCGAGTCCTCGATGACTTTGTGTCACGTGCTTTGTTGCACCTAAATACAAAATCCATTCGTTAGATATAGTATCAAAGGAAAAGATTTCAGAACAAACGCATACATATGAAGTATTTAGTGGCCTAGGAATTACTGTCTTTTTATGGGCACACTAACGGACATAATGACCGAAATTTCCACAGACAAAGCAGACTATATCTATCTTTTTCTGTTTCTTCTTTCCATTCCCTTTCTTGATATTTGGAGGAGGTGCTGTGGACTTCTGTTCTTGATTATTCTTTTTCTCCTTTTTGCGAGTTTTGAACCGTTTCTTGTTAGCTTTCCGCTTATGGGTCTCTGCTGCAAAGGCCTTGGCCGAACCTGGCTGAATTGCATTCATTTCAACCCCACGTACCAAATGGCCACACAAGTCTCTGAACGTAGTGATAGAATCAGTATGGTTCAGAATTCTTTTGATTGGGGCCCAACATTCAGGTAAGGAACGGTGCATTACTATTATCTTTTGATTTTCAGTCAATTTACACCCAACATTCCTAAAGACCCCTATCGTCTGCTCCATCTTACGGATATGATATTTGATGGGGCAGCCGACTGACATCCTATACTCCTGAAATTTTAATTCTATTGCCTGAACTTTTGCATCTGACCTCCGCGCATAAGCATTTGTCAGTGCTTCCCAAATACCTTTAGTGGTGTCATGCACTTCATACGTTAATATGAGTTCTTTGTGCATAGTGCTAATAAAGACATTATGGGCTGAACGATTCTGTTTACGCCACTTATTGTAGCGGGTCATGGTAGCCCTATGTTCTCATAAATTTCCGTTCTCAGCCAATATCGGTTCCTCTTGAATCTCATGGAGTGTGTGCGATATGTTGTCCTCGTCCAGAAGGCTTCGTATCGCGCGAGACCAGTCTTCGTAGTTGTTACAATCGAATTGTTATCATTTTAGCTGTTTAGCGATTAACACTTTGACGGCCATCTTTACATTGCATCAAGTATCACTACTTAGCTATGATCTAAGGTATTGATACTAATCATCAACATTTCTATATGTTATTCAAAATTTCAAAGTATAAAAGTAGTCAACACATTTTAACAAGATTTGAAAGTCCACATACTCGAATGGGCGGTGTAGATCAATCAAGTTCTCTTTTTAAGATGAGTTTAATGCTTTTATAAGAATATATTTGTATAACGTGCAATCTTCCATTTTTTGGTTGCATGCGTCATTTGATGGAGGAGAATTAACTCCCACTCAGGTTATGCACAGCCTTTTTATTTAGGGAGCATTCTACACTAAGGTTTTTTTTTTTAATAATGAAAAATGTGCTTAGTTCTAGTCATACCAAGCCTGATTATTTCATACATATAAACATTATCATAAAAAAAAAAATTGAAGTGCTAAGATATAAAGGAGTTTTATCATCACCGGTGATCATGACCATTACCCGTGGATCCGATCATTGCCGTTAATGATCATTGTTGATGATGAATCCTATCATCAACATTGATCATCATGGTTAATTATCGTTCCGATCACTAATAATATCTAGATCACTAATTCTCAAAGCAGATTTAATCTACACCATCCATATTTTCGCTAAATATGGTTAACAGTTTGCAAAAAGAAGAACATATCACACAAAAATTGCATAAGCTTAATTACATGAGAATTCAAATAACTTAACCAATTAGGTGACCACTTTATTTGTGATAGTTTGGCCCGTGGATTACAATCAATGACATGATTGGCCCATCTGATAAGCCGATCAGGCAGTTACTCAGAGTTGATGGGCCCACCTAATGAATTTCCTGAATCTTCCACTTGTGTGATGCTATATGTGATGCCCCGGTCACTGCTTCAATGTGGGCGGGCGCGATGTGGGCGGGGCCTGAGGGCTTGGGCGAGCTACCGTGCTGGGCGAGCTACTGTTGCAGTTGACTGTAACGTAACTTGTCCCACATCGGAAGAGTTGTCTGAAGTTGTGGTGGTTATATGTGGAGTTGTCACCCTATACTGTATGAGGCCTTTTGGAGGAAATCCCGAGAACAAAACCGTGCAGGCTGTGCCCAGAGTGGACAATATCATACAGTGTGGATGTGGGTTGTTACACTATAGCGTGTGCAGATTGTCTGCAAAGAGCATCATGGTTGATGAGTTTTTTTTTATGATATCAACCACCGAAAAAAAAAATCAAAGAATATTAGAGTTATTTGATACTGTGGCTGTCATATGAAACTTGATACACCGGCATTCATAAATGGTACACGTGGCATATATTTAGTCATGTTAAATCCATTAAATTATGGAACTCACTATTTTTAAGTTATAGTAATGTTTCTCATAATTTTAGAGTCCCATGGTCAGGGCCACAATTAATTCGCGCACGGCCAGGCCACACGGAACGATAGGAACCAACCGTAGGTTTGTGCATGGGATGTAGATTGCGTCCGGAAAGTACAAAAATCAGGCTGAAGGAAGACTTAGGTGGGCCACAACACGTGAAGTGTAAGGTTTTATGTGCAATTATACATGGTTCCCATTGATTTGTCCGATATGAATTTTTTGACGAGCTGATCTTTTGTACGTACGGTGAACAAAATTATCATGTGATGAACAGACTGAATTTCAGACATACTAACATGGTGGCCCCAAAAATGCTTGTAGATCACCTCTGGTCCATGTATTAATGGCCAAAATCTGTCCAGTCTGGAAATTAATTGGGCCAGACGTGAACCTTAGACATTTAACCGTTGGTTGAAATTTTGGTGCACATGAGGGGCCCACTTCAGTGATATGGGGGACCCAAGTAATGTTTATAAGACATCCAATCTGTTGCATCAGTTGAATTGTCTCATTGTGTTGGACGCCGATAGGTGGTATTACCAAAATCACACTCAGCAGTGTGTTGTAGGCACAACATGATGTATGTGTTTTACATCAATGTCGTTCATCCGTATACTAGATCATTTTAAGAACCATCCGTTTTTCAGATCTTGCAAGACAAGTGCAAGATCTTAACCATTCATATGTAATTCTACTGTTGATATAATATACTGTGGCCCATAAATCAAGTATGACAACTAATCAAGTGATTTAGATCTCATATACATCAAGTGTACCATTGTTATCTGAATTCTATTTTTCTTCTCAAGCCTAAATACATGCTCGCCAAATGGATGGACGGTTTGGATATAATATATACCTCGTGATCAGACGCACAGAATTTGCTGACATCAATACATCAGCTAGATTGCTGGTGTGAGGTGCACCAGCCAATCCGCTTCCCACATGGGTTGACGTGCCTTTTCACAGGCAGGCTTAGGAAAGTCCCTGGGCCTTCTCTCTGCAGAGATGCAGCCTCTGCAAGGAGGATATTCCACATGGGACTCCTGTCGCCTCGCTCGATGAGCGGAGACACATGTGGAGCTATAGTCCTGCCAGAAGAACTTGGCCGATTGACACAGTTATCCGCTCAACCCAACGGGTTGATGTGTATTTTAATTATTCAAATTCTTACGGCACCAAGAATTATTTAAATTCTTATCCACCGTACACATGGTTGGCGTGTATGGAATCCAAATCATCCAAATTTTACACGTGCATATGCATCCACGTAGGTACAAATTCGGTGTAACTGTGCACACCGAGAGTCACAGTGCGTGTTGCAAAATATTGATTCTTAATAAAATATATTAAATAATAATATAAATTATATAAAAAGTTGTTTTGAAAAAGCACCGTTTTGTGGGTTTTTGGGAATAGTCCCACATGGGAAAGGGAAGAGAAAAATCTGAGGTTTAAATGATAATAGTGGAGTATTATAATATTTACCTACCTAGTCTGTGGACTATGGACCTTGCATGTTCCAGTACGTAGCACTGGAACACCCGCGCGCGCGCTTGCACTCGGGCTCGGGCACGGGTACGGGCACGGGCACGGGCTCGGGCTCGGTATCGGTCTCAGTCTCGGTCTCGGTCTCGGTCACAGTCACGGTCTCGGTCACAGTCACAGTCACGGGCTCGGGCTCGGTGCGAGGGCGTGGGCATGTGAGGCAGTGTGGGCAGATCTGTAACAGTTGTGCCATTAGTACAGGGTCCAGCTGTAACTACTGCATGGCTAGCCTAACAGTTAGAAAACGGCTAGCTGCTATCTCGCAACAGTCAGCATGCAGCAGCTTAATGGACCATGCACAACAGTAAAAAAATGGCTAGTTTTCTCCAACAGCTAGAAAACGGTCATGGGATTTATTTCCCTGGACCATAACCCCCAGCCACCATAGCCTATAAAAGGAGGACCTGGATGGGTTTCCAATCTATCTCAAAACCCACTCCAACAGACCCATATGAACTGAGACAGCCTACTACTCCTCTTCTATACTCCAGCAAGACAATAAGGGTTAAACCTTTACTAGAAGAATAGACCAACGGTGTGATCTAGAACGGTTCAACTGAACTAGTGGCTGAAGTACTGACCAGTGCAGTAGTCTTAATCCAAAGAATCTTTTTTCTCTCTTTTTCTTTCTTTTGGGATTTTTCTCTATGTTGTAATACTGCCAGAAATTGTGTAATTGAGTTCCAATAGGTGGGTCTTCGTGTTTGCTGAACGCAGACCCACACCAGGCTCGTCGCATCCTAGAAGCAATTTGCCTGAAACCTATCAGCTTACTCAATTCACTTGAGTAGGGGCAAATAATGCTTTAAGGACAGCGTTTTCAGACGTGCTTCAGCCTGTCCTTATTTCTGATTATCGTAATTTTTCAGTTTCCATATTATACAGAAAATACATTAATCTGTATAATTTTATAACAGTGCGCACACTGATCTGATACTATACAAAAGCCATAAGCAGGAATCCAATACAAAGCAAATTATCTGAAAGGAATTCTTAGCTTAAAAGGGGCTACTTACCTTTCGTAATGAAAATATTAAATCGGAGATCGGCCGTTGAATACTCTAATACCACTGATAGGAAGTGCGGAAGTATGAGCCCTCAAGATTTGACGGTCTACACGATATACAACCTCTACAAAGCTGAAGATGAACGCTCCAGATCTAGCGGCCCGCCTATTTACAACTGGAGTAGATGAGTCTATTCACCCATCTAATTCAACGGTATAGATGGTCCCGGATTACGATCTATGGCTTAGATCATCCCAAGGACAAGCTAAATGGACAAAATTTAATATACCACTTTTCCTATTCTTTTACTCTCGTTATTCCTTAATGATTTTTTCACGAGAGAGTCTCATCTATTTATACGAAGGGAGGGAAGTTTGGATCAGACCAGAAGTTATCCGGTATTATCCCTATCTGCTCATCTTATTTAAACTTGAATTTGAAACCTTTCTCATAACGGAAGAGGCTGAAAGAGGCCTAAATTCATGGGACCCACCACTAGTGATTGCTCACCAGTGGGCCCCACTGGCCTATGTCCAACATTTACACCATCCATCATAAGGGTACCACTATCTAGATTACCAACCCCATAATCAAGTCAATATACTACTCAAGTGGGTCCTATTTAACTAAACATATGCATGGGTGAAAAAACAATAGTCGAAAGTTTTTTAACCTCTCCACATATTACTAATATCATGGCATACTTGCTGAGTAGACAACCAACACCCGTACAGAAAACAACTGGTCGGATGGCTTGAATATTTCACCTATGTGCCACACCAGCTTGCATATGCAGTCACATATGCATTAGGTGGACAACTAAAAATATTCATTTTATTTATTTATAAATAATATGGCTTTGTTAGCTATGTGAAGACTTTTTTATAATAAAATCAAAGAAATGTAACCACGACGAAAAGGATCTGACATCATTAGGCCTTTTCTAATTATTAATGGACAACGAAACGCATTATCATAGTCTTAGGGCCCATTTGGCCGGGTGGATTGGAAGGGATTGAATGGTATTGGGGTGGATGGCGTGGATTTGAAGGTAATGATGGTGTTGTCAGTGGATTGTCTTAAGATCCATGGGATTGCTATATTAAGTTTGTTTGGCACGCTCGACCAATCCCGGGATTAAACCTTCCCTTCCCTTCCAATTCCTCAAACCAAACATGTCCCAGACAAATTTGAATGGATTAGGGTGGATTGGATGGGATTTAAAGGTAATTATGGTGTTGCCAGTGGATTGTCTTAAGATCCATGGGATTGCTATACCTCGGGATCAGATCACCCAGTCTGTTTGGCACAACTATGATTATTTGAATGTTTTATATTGGCGGTGTCTGACCACCACTTTTAACAAATTACATTCTAGTCATCGTTTGGGCCCACGAATATTTTACATGTAAATATCATATCAGGGCGTGGATTTCTTACCACAGCCTTCAGTGGGAAGTTTCTGTAATGGAAATCTAGGTGGGGCCCACCGCGATGTTTGTCATAAATCCACCCCATCCATCCTTTTTGTGAGATTAATTTAGACAATTGAGACCAAAAGTGAGTAGGATCAAAGACTCAAGTAGGCCTCACTGAAGGAAAATGTGGGTAGGGAAATTCCTACCATTGAAACCTCCCTAGGTTTGAAAGTGATGTTTACATGTTGTTCGTACTGTTAATAAGGTCATTTCTATTTGGATGAACTGAAAGTACAAATATTAGCCTAATTCAAATTTTCTTTGGCCCACGAAATAAGTTCAATCCTCACTTTTTCAACCCACTTAGTATTGGATCCGGTTCATTTTTTGACCTTTTGTCTTAAAATGATCTCACAAAATGGATGGACAGGGTGGATTTCTTACAAACATAATGGTGGGCCTCACCTAGGTTTCCAAACTCACTGCAGAAGTCTTTCATAGTAGAGAAATTTATGACTGTGGACCCCACCTTTTATCCAGCGGTTTTTACGAAGCAATACAAACTTAACATACGCACTTAGACCTCCTCGTATGGACACCAAATTTGAGGACGAAAATACCCCTGCCTTCCTCTGCCTGGCGTGCAGAGACGAGCGCTGACGGACCGTCCGGCTATGGGAACTCAGGTGGGGCCCACCGTGATGTTTGTGAGAAATCCACCCCATCTAAGTTCATCATAGGGTCACAAAGACCTGGATGAAGAGGAAAAACAAATTTCATAATGATCCAAAACTTCTGTAACCCCTAAAAGGGTTTCAATGGTAGACGTTCAATTCCCCACTGCCATTTACAGTGTGGTCCACTTGATAGCTAGATCTGTCTTATTTTTCATCTCAAGCCTTAATACGAGTTTGCCAAATAGATGGACGGTTTGGATATAACACATACCTCATAATGGGACCCACAAAAATCAGTGGGGATTACAACAGGTAAGGAAAAAAAAAAGGCCAGCAAGTTGTAGTCGAGCTGGGCCTATAGCTATGGATTATAATCGTAGCCATAACTGTAATGATATACACTTTTTTTTCTTTTTTCTTTTTATTTTTTATGTGGAGAACTTTTCCCCTTACATTTTTCTCTAATACGTAATTATGTAAATATGTATATATAAGTATATAAAAATATTTTTCTATCTTTTAATTCATTTCTTTGTCTATTTATTTAACAAGCATATCTCCTAAACTAGAATGATTTACTTAACTTACCACATATGATTTTGAGGTAGGAGAAGCTAATTTAGCCAACCAACCTAGTTATTTTCCAAGATTCCATCAGGTTGATGGTCAAAAATCCATTTCATTCAGTTCGTGGTCAATTTCAATCACTTCGCGGTCAAACTGGAAATTGAGAAGGGCAAACATGAAATTGAGCGGGGCAAACTAGAAATTGAGCGGGGCAAACTAGAAATTGACAGGGGCAAACTAGAAATTGAGCGGGGCAAACATGAAATTCAGCGGTGTAAACTGGAAATTGAGTGGGGAAAACTAGAAAATCAGAGAGGCAAATTGGAAATTGAGCGATGCAAACTGAAAATTGAGCGGGGCAAACTAGAAATTAAGCGGGGCAAACATGAAATTGAGCGGGGCAAACTAGAAATTGAGCGAGGCAAATATGAAATTCAACGGGGCAAACATGAAATTCAGCGAGGCAAACTAGAAATTCAGCGGGGCAAACTAGAAATTGAGCGGGGCAAACATGAAATTGAGCGGAGCAAAAATGAAATTTAGCGGGGCAAACATGAAATTGAGTGGGGCAAACTAGAAATTGAGTGGGGCAAACATAAAATAGAGCGGGCCAAACTAGAAATTGAGTGGGACAAACATGAAATTCAGCGGGGTAAACTGGAAATTGAGTGGGGGAAACTAGAAAATCAACTAGGCAAACTAAAAATTGAGCGGGGGAAACTGGAAAATTAACTGGGCAAACTAAAAATTGAGCAGGGCAAACATAAAATTGAGCGGGGCAAACTTGAAATTGCGCGGGGCAAACATGAAATTCTACAGGGCAAACATGAAATTCAGCGAGGTAAACTAGAAATTCAGCGAGGCAAACATGAAATTGAGTGGGGCAAACATGAAATTGAGTGGAACAAACATGAAATTGAGCAGGGTAAACTAGAAATTGAACGGGGGAAACTAGAAAATCAGCGGGGCAAACATGAAATTGAGCGGGGCAAACTGGAAATTGAGGGGGGCAAACATGAAATTGAGCGGGGCAAACTGAAAATTGAGTGGGGTAAATTGAAAATTGAGCGGGGTAAACATGAAATTGAGAGGGGCGAAATAGAAATTGAGCGGGGCAAACATGAAATTGAGCTGGGCAAACTAGAAATTGAGCAGGGCAAATATAAAATTGAGCGGGGCAAACTAGATGATTTGGGATCAAGTTTGGGATACATATAAAAATCATCTGGGGTAGTTTGGGATACTATACAATGTCGCAATGAATCGAATCTACCGTTGTTGCATCAAGTTCCCCTCGGTACACTGTATGTGGTTGTGTCCTTCCTCTACAAGTAAGAACACTTTTAATTTTCTATATGTTTTTCCTCTATAGTCAATTTTGGATTTTTAACCTGGTGCAATTTCATTTTAACAGGTATGGGCAGTAGAGATATTACCGGCCCTACAAGAGTGTGTTGTTTCATATGTTCCCCATCAAATTCCACGCTTCATTCTATATCAAGGCTGAAAGTGTTGGAGGTACAACAGAATACATGCTATTTTCGAGAGTAAAGCTGTAAGTTTATATATATCTCCAGCATTTACTTTGCTTAACTTAACAACCTTATCAATTTTTTATTTAACATTACTCTTCGTTCTTTTTTCAGACATCAGTAGTGATGAAATTAGAACCAACGCAATGAGAATGGGAAACAGATGTCGTTCGCTCAGTGCGTGATAGTTTGCCGGTGAGATGTTTGTTTGTTATCAAACCTATTCATAAGATCATACAGACATGGATTAATAGAAAACACAATTTTAAGCTTGATGCAAAACTTCTGTGGCCCCTAAGAAATGATCGACATTAGAAGTTCAATTCAAAATTTCATTTGGTGTGGTCCATTTGAACATTGAATACGTTTAGATTTATCGGCTCAAGCCATGAGATTGTTTTAAGATTCATGGGATTGCTGATACATGTCCTTTTAAATGTAGACCTATGGCTATGAATTATAACCGTAGCCATAGGTACCGCTAATCCGTAGCCATAGGTACCATGGTCCAGGGACCCAATTGACTGGGTCAGCTAGTTGGAGTCGACAGGGTCAGTTGTCTTACCCACTTTTTTTTTTTTAAAGATTTGTCTCATTTTTTGTCTTATATCATAATGAGAGTAGTCAATTCATTTTTTAAAGATTTGTCTCATTTTTTGTCTTATATCATAACGAGAGTAGTCAAAATGAATTGACGTGAGACTTACATAGCTTTCAATAGTAAGGAGTTTCTACCTTAAGTTGTTGTGGGCAATCTGTATCCCTTTGGATTATAGAGAATTCATATAACCCTAGGTTACTGGCAAGTTGCATAACTTTTAGACAATTTAGTTTGCATATGGCTCAATTGAGTTTCAAAACTCCCTATTTGAGTAACTTAGAGTCGAACAGTCCTACTAGGGCCTTTTATAAAGCCCGCTATAATATGTGTGTTTTATTTAAGTTGTTCATTCATTTTGAAAATCATTTTAGAACACAAGCTTAAAAAGAAAGCATATAAAAAATACAAGTAAATCACACCCACGTTACAAGAATCAATAATGATGATGATATTGCCGTTGAAACCTTCTTAAAGGCCATCGTGATATATATATTTGTCATTAAACCTATTCATAAAATAATGTAAAACTACTTAAAAGGAAAATATAAAAATATCAGCTTGATAAAAAACTCCTTGAGCCCCAAAAAGAGGTTTGCCCCGTTAAATTTCTAGTTTGCCCCGGTCAATTTCATGTTTGTCCTGTTGAATTTCTAGTTTGCCCCGCTCAATTTCATGTTTGCCCCGCTGAATTTCTAGTTTGCCCCGCTCAATTTCATGTTTGCCTCGCTGAATTTCTAGTTTGGCCTACTCAGTTTCATGTTTGCCCCGCTCAATTTCTAGTTTGCCCCGCTCAATTTCATGTTTGCTCCGCTGAATTTCTAGCTTGCCCCGCTCAATTTCATGTTTGCCAGGCTAACTTTCTAGTTTGCCCCGCTCAATTTCATGTTTGCCCCGCTAAATTTCTAGTTTTCCCTGCTCAATTTCATGTTTGCTTAGCTAAAGGTCTAGCTTGCCCCGTTCAATTTCATGTTTGCCTCGCTCAATTTGTAGTTTGTCCCGCTCAATTTCTAGTTTTCCCCGCTCAATTTCATGTTTGCCCCACTCAATTTCTAGTTTGCCTCACTCAATTTCATGTTTGCCCCACCGAATTTGTAGTTTGCCCCGCTCAATTTCATGTTTGCCCTGCTGAATTTCTAATTTGGCCTACTCAATTTCATGTTTGCCCCAATCAATTTTTAGTTTGCCCCGCTCAATTTCATGTTTGCTCCACTGAATTTCTAGCTTGCCCCGCTCAATTTCATGTTTGCCCCGCTGAATTTCTAGTTTGCCTCGCTGAATTTCTAGTTTGCCCGCGCTGAATTTTTAGTTTGCCCTGCTCAATTTCATATTTGCCCCGCTTAATTTATAGTTTGCCCTACTCAATTTCATGTTTGCCTCGTTCAATTTCTAGTTTGCCTCGCTGAATTTCTAGTTTGCCCTGCTCAATTTCATGTTTGCCCCGCTGAATTTCTAGTTTGGCCCGCTCAATTTTATGTACGGCTGAAAGTTGGGCGGGTTCAACCCAACCGACCCGACATTGGGTTGGGCTCAGGTAGGATATATCCGGTCCGATCTCAAGCTTGGGTTATACAAACACCAACCTGATAAAACTTAGGTTGGGCTTGGGTTGAGGTCTCAGGTTGCCCGACCCAAGCCGAACCCGATCAATATATTAGTTACTTATAAATTATAATTGAGTGTGGATTGTCTGTGTAGAAGGTACACTAGTGATGTCGGGTCTCATTTGTCCACGTCATTTCCGAGGACTCGAGCTAACAAGATATGCCAGATTTCTCTCTCCCAAATAGATTGCATGCTATGCTATATGACTTTTTAAAGGAGTAGTCCTATATTTTAGCTTGTTTTTTAAAAGAAAAAAATGAAGTTCTTTATGATGAATAATCACGTATATAATTAATAAAATCATAGATACAAAAAATAATTCATATATTAAAATATAATAAACTAATGTAATAACGAAAATATTAGCACGTATACACTCGACCAACCCTGTCACGCCCAAAACTCGGAAACCGGGCTCACAAAATTCTCGATCGCCGAATCCGGCGCCGACAGCCTCCGTAGAACCCCATTCTCGGCTCCCAGCGCCCATTCGCCAGGTTCTGATCCTGGGATGCTACAAGGAGGATTTTCAACATTAGTTTGATTCGTAATAAGTATAACCAAAGACATAACCCACAAACAACAACCAAAAACTCCATCACATTTCCACTATGATAAAAAACTTTACAAGTACAATGAGCATAAAGGGAAATACAATGATAATGGAAACAAAACTCCAAAATGATCTGCTCTACGCTCCTACCTCAGCGTTGCTGCGTCCCAATGTCACCTGCACGCAACGGTCGTGCATAAGCTTATAGAAAGCTTACAGGGTGGTGAAAGTGTGTGCGCAAGGTAATAATGCAGTTATGTAGTATCAGAGTAATGCAGAACATGCTGATGAATCCATGAATACCACTAGTTGTACCAAGGCTATGCGATGCAAGACATGAATGATGTCGGTCATACCAAGGCCATGCGATGTGAGATGCAACTCAAACATACAAATCCTCATCTATATCCACATATCAATACAGCTCAAATCTGAAATATCACCGGGTCTAGTACACTCTAAACCAGATTGCCGCTCCATCGCGCACAATAAGGTAAGTGGAAGAGACCTGACTACCCGCCTGCCAATATCGGGCTCGGCTCGTCGATAGCGGACCAATTCCTCGAGCTGGTCAAACTCAGCCTAGCATTGCCCCCTCCTCTGAGGCGGGTAAGGCTGCACCCCCTTCCAACCAACCACGACACAGTGGAAAGCGCGGCCTTCTGGGAATCGGCCCTCGGCGCCCATGCACCCACTCGGTCTAGACGTTGGAGCAACCTCTTGGTACCATAAGGGTTTAAGGACTTTCACCCAGGGATATCTATAACACCTCATGTAGAACAAGATTTCTGGTATCCAATCCTGCCAACCATGATACACCTATGGAGGCTACGACCCTGATATCGCTAGGGCATACCGTAACCATATCACACAATGCGAAATGCATGAATCACACTATCCAGTCATGCATCAATCCTACGCGTATCGTGCGCTCATGTGGGGCAACACTGCCTAACCGGGAGCCCCTAAACAATCTGCCTGAAGGCATATGCTATGATCAGTCACTTCTCATATCAAGCATACATAGATGCGTATGATCATGAATCATGGAACTATACTAAACATGTTATATGGTGATGAATGCTATTCATAACGAAGATGGGCCTAGTCGGCCTACAAGTATAAGCCTATCAAGGGGCCATAGGGAGAATTATAATGCGGACATTTAACCAACATTATTCTACAATATAGACGTCAAACCAACATTGCTCCCAAGGCACGATTGTCATAACATCATTACACAAATCATGGTAGGGTCATACATCGCAATGGACTTGTGTATATCCAATTGGGCCTCGACCCATGGGCCTTAGATACAACAAATGGGCCGCCTAACATGGGCCTTATGTATATCAGGTGAGCCTTAATGGATGGGCCCTAACTATATCAAGACGGGCCTAATCATATGAGCCTCATACATATCAAGGTGGGCTTCAACGGATGGGCCACAAATAACCCAAGATGGGCCCCATATATATCAAGGCGGGGTTCACTTGAACTATAGATCTGACTCATTCTTTAGCTCATGCCATAAAAATGAGCTTTAAGATGGTTGGACGGATTGGATGCAACCCATGCATCATGGTGGGGCCCATGAAAGCCCACCATCGGGTATATTACATAATATTATATATATATATTGTGTATAATATATATATATATATATATATATATATATATATATATAAAATATACAATAATATATATTACACACACACGCACACACACGCACACACATGCATGCACACGCATACCATACACCCCCATCCCCTGGACGGTGGGGATAGAACAAATACATTATTGTGGGCTCCACCGTCCAGGTGGATGGTGGAAATAAAACACTTATATCATTGTGGGTCCCACGTGGAGCCCACCATTAAGTTTATATGCAATCCAGCCCGCCCATAAGGTCACGCAGACCTAGATAAAGGGTAAAAACAATTTTCATCTTGATTAAAAACTTCTGTGGACCCAAAAAGGGTTTTAATGGCAGACATTTAATCACCGCTGTTTCCTATGATGTGGGCCACCTGAGCCATGGATCTGGTTGATCTTTGGAGGGGGCCCACTTCAGGAAGGGGCCCACCCAATGAACGGGTTGAATGATAAATATACATCATGGTGGGGCCCACGGCTGGAGTCGTGGGTTTTTGCTCGTCCGTCCTTCTGCTCGAGCGCAGGCAGTGCCTGCTGCCTTCTGATTGCAGCAGCAGCGCTGCTGCTGATCCCTTTTTTTTTTGAAAAAAATGATTTTTCGTGGTTTTTCACAGGTGGAGCCCGCTACTTGAGAATCCACTCCGTCCAATGGATTCTAGGGCTCAAAACACACCAAACAAGTCCAATATACATCATGTTTGGTGTGTAGGTACAACAAGGTGGGTCTTAATAGCTTTGAACGGTAGGAAACCGAGTTTTCTATGGTATGGCCCGCCTGATTATCGGATTGACCTAATTTTTTGGCTCAATGCCTAAAATGAGGCAAGGAATAGAATGGACGGTGTGGATTGAATACATATAACAAGGTGGGGCCCGCATGAGCGGCCCACCAAAAACCTTTTTTTTTTTTTTGCCCTTTTTCTCTGCTGCACCACCTCCACAGGACCGATGCCAAGACCTCCAGTGTGAAACGAGGTATCCTTCACTCGGTCTGCCAGTGAGCTATGGACGTGGGTGTCACTGGCCAGCGTCCAGCCCTGACGTTGGACGTGGTCATAACACAAACATAATGGTGGGTCCCACAGGGACGTGGCCCACCTAAGTTTTGAATCAAGCCGATATTTGTGTTCTCCTATATCCAGGCCCACCCAAGGATGGACTGCAAGGTGGGCCCCACGGATGGGATGATGCGGATCATACATGATAGTGAGGGGCCCACAACACATAAGAAAGAGTTAGAGAGAGAGAGAGAGAGAGAGAGAGAGAGAGAGAGAGAGAGAGAGAGAGAGAGAGAGAGAGATCGGCGAGGATGGAGGGGCCCTGCCACTATGGGCCCTTCTTTGGTACGAGGACTACATCAAGGTGGGTCCCAATAAATATGGACCCTTAAATCAAACAATTGAATGAAAAACAAAATCTAAAGTCAACCACCAGCTTCTTCTTGCACCATATGCTTCCTAAGCTCCTTAGCTTCGATCATAACAGAGGAGATGGAGTTTGGATGGTTGAGATGGGAGATGAGAGGCGAGGAAGTGGGCCACACTTGTAGCTTGGGAGAGATGGGAGAGGCTTGGACGTATAGTGCTCTTAGGTTGCTTGGAATGTGGCTTGAGAATGAGAGAGAGAGAGAGAGAGAGAGAGAGAGAGAGAGAGAGAGAGAGAGAAGAGTTGTAAAGGGAGAGAGAGATGGGTGATGGATGTGTTGATGTGGTGAGTGATGGGTGTAAGAGGCTCTTTTTGACTTTTGGGGTAAAAGGTGTAAGAGAACTATGGGTGGTGTAAGGAACTTTTGACCATAGGGGTTGCTTAGGGAAGGGTGAGAGGTGATGTATACTTGACATGTACTTGATATGATGGGATTGATGGATTGATGTGACAAGTCGTAGATATTCTCTCGGAATTCGCACGTGCGGTGTTTTCCTCGCACCGAACGCTGACCCACATCTCCTGACCAGGGTATCGGATCGGCGCAAGAGACGCAGCATCGGAACCGCGGCGACGGCGCGGTCGCAAGGGTACAAACCTCGGGTTAAATCGACTCGGGTTGAGCACCAACTCGAACCAACCTGCCCGACTTTCAGCCCTAATTTCATGTTTGCCCTGCTCAATTTCATATTTGTCCTCCTGAATTTCTAGTTTTCCCCGCTTAATTTCATGTTTGCCTCGCTCAATTTCATGTTTTCCCCGCTCAATTTCCAATTTGACCGCAAAGTGATTGAAATTGACCACGAACTAAATGAAAAGGATTTTCGACCATCGACCCGATGGAATCTTGGAAAATAACTAGGTTAGTTGGCTAAATTAGCTTCTCCTACCCCAAAATCATATGTAGTAAGTTAAATAAATCATTCTAGTTTAAGAGATATGCTTGTTAAATAAATAGATAAAGAAATGAATTAAAAGATAGAAAAATATTTTTATATACTTATATATACATATTTACATAATTATGTATTATAGAAAAATGTAAGGGGGAAGATGTTCTCCATGTAAAAAATAAAAATAAAAAAAAGAAAAAAGAAAAAAGTGCATAGCACTACAGTTATGGCTACGGTTATAATCCGTAGCCATAGGCCAAGCTCTGACCCGTTCGACCCAACTCGCTGGCTTTGTCTTTTTTTTTTTTTCCTGTTATAATCCCCACTGATTTTTGTGGGTTTCATCATGAGGTATGTGTTATATCCAAACCGTCCATCTATTTGGCGAACTCGTATTAAGGCTTGAGATGAAAAATAAGACAGTTCTAGCTATCAAGTGGACCACACTGTAAAAGGCAGTGGGGAATTGAATCGTCTACCATTGAAACCCTTTTAGGGGTTACAGAAGTTTTGGATCATTACAAAATTTATTTTTCCTCTTCATCCAGGTCTTTGTGACCCTATGAATGAACTTAGACGGGGAGGATTTCTCACAAACATCACAGTGGGCCCCAACTTAGATGGGGGAGGATTTCTAATGGTTGACGCTCAATCAACACTGTTTCTTGTAATGTGGTACACTTAAGATTTGGATATACCTCATTTTTTGTCTCATATCATAAAATGATCGGAAAAAATATTTGGACGACATGGATGAAAAGCATACATCATGGTGGGGCCCACAGACCACCGACGATCCGCCATTGGCAGGTGGCAGGCGGAGTAGCCAATCCGTTTATGTGAAAAGGAGGGGTATTTTCGTCCTGGAATTTTTTGTCCGTACAAGGAGATCTAAGTGCGTATGTTAAGTTTGGATTGCATCAAGAATATCCAATGGATAAAAGGTGGAGTCCACGGTCGTAAATTTCTCTTCACGGTAAATCCACGTCCGTACGATGACCTAAAAAGAAAAGGTATTGAGTCCAAGCCATTGGACCATAAGGTATTATCTACCCAGAGGACAACTTCCAACCTATTAAGTGAATGGAAAATCCAACCCTTCCAATGGATTGATCCTACCTTGAAAATTACCCTACGTAAAAATAAGCCCCCATCTTCCCATCAGGTGGCTAACAGATAGACTATAATTTCTAGACATTGATAAATAGAAAAATATGTGTGTGATCTACTTGTTGGAAAATTTGGCTGATTTTTATCTAAAATGATCCTCATGATTAGACCAACCTATTAGATGTGTTGGATTTTTCATCTCACATGAAAGTTTGGAAATTATCTTTTGGAGAGACCATAATTCATAGTCCAGACGGTTGGACTAGAGAACGCGTTTAAAAAAGTAGTCCAAATGCGTAGCCACTAGCCAGAGAAAAAGCAATCCCTTTGTGAAAGATTTAATACTCTGGCAGAGTACGATGGTTCATACATATGAACCTAAATTACTTAGCACGGACCGCCCAGGCTTTGGGAAGCACTGTAAATGGGCCACATCTAATCTAATCAGCATCTAGTTTATCCAATGAATTTGATTTTCTAGAGTGGGAGTATATCGTTTCTAGATGCACGTGTGTAGATCATCAAACTCTGCTGGAGTATCAAATAATTCTTCAAGAGGAAATACATGTGAATCGTATTTTGAGAAAAATACAAAATTATCACTGTAAACGCCATCTTTTATCCAGCTTATTTACTAGGCAGTCCAAAATTTACCACCCAACTTAGACCTTTCACGTATGGACAGAGCATTTGATGATGAAAATATGAAAATACGCCTGTTTTTCACTATCATTGCTTTCACGCCTGTTTTTCACTATCATTGCTTTCACGGCCTTTAAAGAAAAACCCACGCGCGCCTTTTCAAAATACCTGCCTTTCACTTCCTTGCAACGAAAAACCTATGCACGCACATTTTTCTTTTCTTTTTCCTTACTAAAATCTCCGTTTATCATCTAAATATTATCATTCTACATTTGCCATTTTTCATCTTAGCTAGGGTTACTTGACATATTATCATTTTACATTTGCCATTTTCCATCTTGGCCAGGGTTACGTGAAATCATACAAACTAGTTGCATCTGCAATCCTTGAAAAAGTTCAAAATATTCCCCCACTCCCAAGCACCCTTCTTCAACTTGCATTTGACTGGTACTACGGTTGTCGGAGGTACAGATGTTTACAAAAACACTAGGCTCGTACAATTTCATTGCATGTGAAGTTTGATAAATTCCATGTTAGGATCGATGAATTTCATGGGGGAGTTATTTGATGCTAGCTAAGGTCAATTTAATGCAAGTTGATGCGCATGTGTTAGGCTTGGTCAATTTTATGCATTGATCGGTCAAATTCATGTGAAACTCGCTCAATGCTATTTGAAGCTTTCCATGTTAAGGCTCACTCAATTTCATACTAGGGTCGCTCAATTTAATGTTTACCTAGCTCAATTTCATGCTAGGCTCGCTCAATTTAATGTTTGCCCAGCTTAATTTCATGCTAGCTAAGGTCAATTTAATGTTCGCTTCGATAAATTTCATGTAAGGCTTGCTCAATTTAATGTTTTCCCTGATAATTTTTATGCTAGGTTCGCTCAATTTAATGTTTGCCCAGCTCAATTTCATGCTAGGCTGGCTCAATTTAATGTTTGCCCACCTCAATTCCATGCTAGGCTCGCTCAATTTAATGTTTGCCCAGCTCAACTTCATACTAGGCCCACTCAATTTAATGTTTGCCTCGATAAATTTCATGCTAGGCTTGCTCAATTTAATGTTTGCTTCGATAATTTCATGTTAGACTCTCTCAATTTAATGTTTGCCTAGCTCAATTTCATGCTAGGCTGGTTTAAGTTAATGTTTTGCCTAGCTCAATTTCATGCTAGGCTCTCTCAATTTAATGTTTGCCCAGCTCGATTTTATGCTAGGCTTGCTCAATTTAATGTTTGCCCAGCTCAATTTCATTTTAGGCTCGCTCAATTTAATATTTGCCCAACTCAATTTCATGCTAGGTTCGTTCAATTTAATGTTTGTCCAGCTCAATTTCATGTTATGCTCATTGAATTTAATGTTTGCCTAGCTCAATTTCATGCTATGCTCGCTCGATTTCATGTTTGCCTCGCTCAATTTCATGTTTACCTCGCTCAATTTCATGTTTGCTTACAAAGCTCAATTTCATGTTTACCTCGCTGAATTTTTAGTTTGCCCCGCTGAATTTAGAGTTTGCCTCGCTCAATTTTCGGTTTGCCCCGTTCAATTTCTAGTTTGCCCCGCTCAATTTCTAGTTTGCCTCGCTAAATTTTCAATTTGCCCCGCTCAATTTTCTAGTTTGCCCCGTTCAATTTTGTAGTTTGCCCTGCTAAATTTTCAGTTTGTCCCGCTCAATTTCTAGTTTGGCCCGCTCAATTTTTATTTTGCCCCGCTCAATTTAATGTTTGCCTCGCTGAGTTTTCATGCTTCCCTCGCTCAATTTTTAGTTTGCTCCGCTGAATTTTCATGCTTCCCTCGATTAATTTCTAGTTTGCTTCGCTCAATTTTCATGCTTACCCCGCTCAATGTCATGATAGATAGTGTCGTTGAATTTAACGAGCACCACATGAAATCATTGATATCTTTGAAGGCCTAATCCGTATAAGCTTTAGTTGTTTATTTGAAAATTTAACGCATTGCTTACTCTTTATTTCCTTAAGTTCGTATCATCCTCATCTATAATGGAAAGTGAGTTCTCGGTCCTCTATTATTTAATCGAGTTTTGTCTTATGACAAGCTTTTATTGTTTAACGATTCATTGATATATGTTTGTATAGGTTTTTCAATAGGTTGATTGTTTGGTTAGAATCAAATAAGAGTGGTTGACTGAGTTATCTATGTGGATTATTGTGGCGGGAGTTAGAATTTGAAACAGCAAGATACTACGAACACGATGGAAGTCGAAAAATGTTATGCTCGTTAGAGTGTGAGAATACGTACGAGGAGCTTCTATCTATATTACAGGATTATTAAGAGTAGACCAACAGATTGTGATATTAGGATGAAAGTATTGTATCCTTGCTCAAACGAATCAATCCCTCTAACCGAAATCGAAGACGACAATGACATGAGAGAGTTCCTGGGAACACAGTTGGAGCATTCGAATAACTTCATTCCTTTAGTCATCGAGACAATGCAACACATTAATAGGACAACATACGTGGACAATGTCACTGAGGAGCATGGCGTGGAATTTGAATATAATACATGTCCATTACAAGTGGGAGTAAGCATTGATCAACTGCCTGAGCCGTCTCAAACATCAAACATTGTGACTAGCCAAGTTGGTGGTGCACGTGACCTTAACCTCATTTATGAATACATGACACCGCCTTTAGCAATAACAACAACAGATCTGCCATCATCATCCACCACCTGATCTGTATGCGTAAGCGACATTCCGCTTCCAGACATTCTCAAAACGTCAAACTTCATGGATCATCAAGTTCCCGTGACATTTGAAGATGCTGCATTCACCAATGCAGAAATGCTGTAATATACGGATTCGTTGGGTGAACCGATCGATGTAGCCGTTGGGCAAACGTTTAAGGACAAGAGTCAGTGGTAGTATGTTTTGAGCCAATTTGTAATTCACAATAACTTTCAGTATAAGGTATTGTACTCAAATTCTACAAGAGTCACTGTAGTGTGCTTCAAAGATACATGCGAATGGAGGGTTCATGCATATCAGGTGAATGATGCGGGGATATTTAAGATACGAAATTATACGTCAAAACACATATGCGAAATGTCATGAATGAAGAGCGATCATCGACAAGCAAGCAGTAAGTTACTGTGTGATCTGCTTGTTAGCCGCATTGAACAACGCCTAGGGTTGAGGCCAAGTGATATTATCTTCACTATGCAAGAAGAATATAATATTCTTATCAGTTATAAGAAGGCATAGAAAGCTAAGGAGCTTGCAATAAATCGCGTTATGGGGTCTTATAAAGACTCCTAGAATCAACTCCCCTTGTATTTACATGAGTTGAGGATGGCGAACTCAAGGACGGTGACTGTCGCGCTTGTTAACTAAGAGACTTTCAGGTTCGAGAGATGTTTTGTAGCGATTAGACAATGCGTTCGAAGTTTTCAAAATTATATGCGGAGGGTATTGGCTATTGACGGGACACACTTAAAGGGTAAATACAAGGGTGTTCTATTCATTGTCACGACCTTAAATGGGGACAATCATATTTTTTCAGTTGCGTTTGGCATCAAGGAATCAGAGAACAGTAGCGGTTGGAATTGGTTCTTTAACGATGCATTAGGATCTCTTCTGAGTCTTATGATTATATCCGACTGACATAAAGGTTTAATGAAAGAGGTTCCTCAAGTGTTCCCACATGCAATCTATGGCTACTGCGTGTGCCATATCTATAGAAACTTGGTGGGCACTTTTAAAGACAAGTCGTTAGAGATGTACTACTGACGGGCTGTGAAGACATGCAAGAGGGCGGAATTCGAAAAGTTAATGCATGATATCGAAATGGCCAACCCCCCAGTACAAGTATGGCTTAGAGAAATCGGGTACGAGAGATGGGCATCTTCGCACTTTTCAGGAAAAAGATTTAACTTGGTCACTACAAACATATTCGAGTGTGTTAATGCCCTCTTTAAAGAAGCATGTGAATACCTCGTTACTAAATTGATAGAGGCGGTAAGATTTAAGATACATGAATTGTTTTACAAGATAAGAGAATTTGTAGCATCATTTATAGGTTCGTTGACACCATGAGTGGAAGAATAGTTAAAGGATCTTATGCACAAGGCACGAGACGTTCGCTGTCATGCAATTTCTCGAGATAAGTACGTACTATATTGTGGGAGATTATAATGATACAGTCAAGCTCGGTGAGTTTTCGTGTACATGTCGCGAGTTTGATGTGAAGGGATACCCTTGTATGCATGTCCTGTTAGCATGTATAAATTATAATCTTCTTCATTACTCATACTACTCCCCATTCTACACGGCACAAAATTTCTGACCACGTATAGCGAATCAGTGTACCTAGTACGTGACAAAAGTAAATGAAAAATTTTAGCCGGCTTCAAGGAGTATTGTGCGCAGATTAAACCCCCAGGACAGAGGAGGTCATCTGGATCTTGTGCACGTGAATACCCCCAGTTGATGGAAAATTCATTATACTGGTATTATATGTTGATGATCTGTTTATCCAATCATATCATACGTGAAATCAATATATTAAAGGCTTAGTTATATAGGACATTTGAGATGAAAGATACGGAGGTTGCAAAAAGGATTCTCGGCATTGATGTATATAGGGATAAGGAAAGGAGCAGGTTATAGTTGTCTTAAGAGAGTACTTGGAGAAGGTCTTGACTAAGTTTAGACTTGATAAAGTAAAACCAGTTAGCACACCTCACACTACTTACTTTTGACTTTCTTCGGAACAATGTCTTGCATCATATGAAGAAAAACGATATATTTCTCGTGTCACTACTTGAGTATAGTTGACAGTCTTATGTAGATCATGGTTTATACTAGATTGGATATTTCACATGTAGTGGTTGTTGTAAAGAAATAAATATCAAACCCTAGTAAACAGTACTGAGAGGCAGTGAAATAATTACTTTATTACATACAAAGTACGATTCACTATGCCTTGACATTTGATAAATCTGAAGAGAAACTGATTGGCTATGTGGATTCAGACTATGCTGGTAATGTGGACAACAAAATGTCGACTTATGGTTATTCGTTTGTGTTAGGGGATGGATCGATTAGTCGGATGTCGAAGCTTCAGTCTGTGGTTGCTCTTTCCACAACCGAAGTTGAGTATATTGTGGTGACAGAAACATTTAAGGAAGCAGTTTATTTAAGATGAATGATGAATTAATGTGTTAGGGCCTCAGCAGGAAGTAGTACCTATGCATTATGACAATGGAAGTGCAATCAAATTGGTGAAGAACTCAGTATATTACTCGCGAACTAAACACATTGATGTGCGTCATCATTTTATCTAGCAAATGTTAGAGGAAGACAATGTTACTCTCGAGAAGATTCACACTAGTGAAAATTTAGCTAATATACACCCAAGGATTTTGTATCCTTTGTGTGAAATCCTTTCTTTTTCTTCAATCAATTACTCATGGTACTAGAAATAGTAAAAAAAAAAAAAAAAAAAAAAAGAAGAAGAAGAAGAAGAAGAAGAAAAAGAAGAAGAAGATATAGATGAGGTTTGTTTATAGAGAGAAAAAGAGTACGATGTGACACAGGTATATATATGCCTAAAGTTGAGAGATATTTGAAAACCCTAAGATTTTACACCCTATCTTTTCTCTTGAGTTTTAAAAGAGTCTTTTTTAAGGATTTTCAATCCAAATTGAGCTGAAATTTAATATTTTGAGGGATGCAAAACATGATTTAGATTAAAAATCCTAAAAAATTCTAAATTTCTAACTGCTAAAAATCCAGAAAATAATGTCAACATTTCTAGGAAACTACAGGAAAGGAAATTTCATTTTTCTTAATTATTTTTTTTATTAGATTTTCTCGAAAGATTTCCTTAAATTTCAAATTTGTTGTTAGGAGAAAAGAAAACAAAATTCTCATGAAAATTTTGCTTTAAAAAAAAGATGACACATGAATGACATTGAAAATGAATTATGGCATGCGTTATCACATATGATACATTAGTACACTGGGAACATTGGCACTTGTGTTACATTCTCATGTGACACATTTGCATATGTAATCAGCTTAAAGATATTTATTTTTAATTTTTACCCACACAAACACCACAATTGGGACTCAAGCTCATGACCTATGTGTTGAAACTATCGTTAGTCTGCCAGTAGAAAACGGCCACTGTTGAATTGAACAAGGGCGCATATGAATAGCAAAAACAGCCTCGTTTTCGGCGGAAACGGATTGGTTACTCCCCCGCCACCAGCCCCGTAGTTGGTGTTCGGTGCTCTGTGGGCCCCACCATGATATAGGTGGTTCATCCATTCCATTAATCCATTTTTACAGATCATTTTAGGGCTTGATCCCAAAATTGGTAGGGATATAAATCTCAGGTGGACCACACCATAGGAAAACAATAGTGATTGGATATCCACCATTAAAATCCTTCTAAGGCCCAATGTACTGTTTATTTGACATCCAATCTGTTGATTAGGTCATACAGGCCCAGATGAAGGTAAAAAACAAAGATCAGCTTAATCCAAAACTTTTATGGCCCCCCAAAAGTTTTTTTAATGGTCGACACTCATTCAACACTGTTTCATGTAATGTGGTCCACTTGAGATTGTGATATACCTCAGTTTTCGTCGCATACCATAAAATGATCTGGAAAAATAGACGAAGGGAATGGATGAAATACATACATCAATGGTGGGGCCCACAAGCACCGACCACCAGCCATTGGCTGGTGGCAGGGGGACTAGCCAATCCATTTCCGTTTTTGGCAGCCAGTACGTCCTAGGTTCTATCTATATATTATTAATATATATATATATATATATATATATATATATATATATATATATATATATATATATAAGTTACTATGCGCTCGAGCGTAAAGCAGTAGTTCGTGAGGTCGAGCTGTGTGGGCCCCACCGTAATGCCTTTTGAACATCAACACCGTCCACCAGATGTACCATTCCATGATGGGCCTGGACGGCCCAAAATCAAGTCAATCCGTGACTTTAATGGTCCACACCACATACAGAAGTGCAGAGGATAAAACATTCATGACCATTTTTGAGGGCTCACCGAGATGTGGTTTGCAAATCCAGCCCATCCATTATGTGTGTCCCACTTGAATGAGGGTTCAGACCAAGTTTTAGGTGCATGAAAAACTCAGGTGAGCCTCACCAAGTACTTTTATATGTTTTTGGCATGTATTCACATGATTTTAGATGGTATGGCCCACCTGAGTTCCGTATACGGATGATTTTGGGCCGTCCAGGCCCGCTATGGAATGGTGCATCTGGTGGACGGTGTTGATGTTCAAAAGACATCACAGTGGGGCCCACACAGCCCTACCTCACAGACGACCGCTTTACGCTCGAGCACATAGTACCTTTTCCCATACATACATACATATATATATATTATATATATATATACACACACAGACACACACAACACAGTAGGTCCCTACCCTAATCAACGGTGGGTATTCCGTCCCAAATGTGTTAAGTGCTATGGCTCACCTGAGTTGATGAGGCTGATTTTTGGAGTTGGGTTTTCTGTTTTTGTAGGGGAAGCATCTGCTGGACGGGTTGGGTTCCATGAACACATCTCTAGACCCCACATCTGGCTGATATCTCCCAGCACGCTCCATGTACGAGATGTATTCCTTGGGACGGTATTCAGTCATAAACGTGCCATGTGCTATGGCTCACCTAATTTCTGGATAAGGTATGAATGGCCAAGACTGGCAATGGATCGACCTGGGTTCGTTGCAACGAACCAAAGAAGTCAACAATAAGTCACCCCCGAAGATCCATAGAAGCTCGCTTTACGCCCAGCAAGAAATTTCACGGCACCTTCGGTCCAATCCTAAAATTCAGCAGCAGCACCATTGCTGGTTTGCATCGCCGGAGAGAATTTTGGTACGCTGCAACCCGTTTTCTTAAATTTTTTTTTTTTTTTTTTTTTCTCTTGCTATTTCTTTTCTTTGATTGCATTAAATATGGTAAAACTTCATGAGATTTTGTACAATCAAGAAATATCATTATATTTGTGCAATAAATGCACACTGAGTTATGAGTTTTTCTTAATTTTTATGTGCATATATGTTCACAGAAACGAGTTACTTCTAAAAGCATTGAAACAGGGAATTCAGTTTGGTATATCTTCCTTTTCTTTTTTTCTTTTTTCTTTTTTTTTTCTTTCTTCTTGAAGAAAATAAATATTATTTAATTTCTGATAATGGTCAGATTTGAAATCAAGAAATATCATGATATTTATGCAACAACCGCACAATGACTTCTTTCTTTTTCTTAATTTCTTTGTGAATTATATTCACATAAACGAGTTGCTTCTAAAAGCCTTGAAATAGAGAATTCAGCTGATATATCTTCCTTTCCTTTTCTTTTTCTTCTTCTTGAAGAAAATATATATGATTTGATTTCAGATAGTGGTCAGATCTGAAATCAATAAATATCATGATATTTGTGCGACAAATGCACATTGACTTATGAGTTTTTTTTAATTTCTCTGTGAATTTATATTCATAGAAACGAGTTGCTTCTAAAAGCCTTGAAACAGAGAATTCAATTGGTATATCTTCCTTTCCTTTTTCTTTTTCTTTTTCTTCTTGAAGAAAGTAAATATGATTTGATTCCAGATAATGGTAGATCTGAAATCAAGAAATATCATGATATTTGTGCAACAAACACACTAACTTCTGAGGTTTTTTTTTTAAAAAATAAATTTATCTGTACATTTATGTTCACAGAAACAAGTTGCTTCTAAAAGCCTTGAAACAAAGAATTCAGCTGGATATATCTTCATTTCCCTTTTTTTTTTTTTTTTTTTCTTCTTTTTGAAGAAAATAGATATGATTAAATTTCAAATAGTGGTCAGATCTGAAATCAAGAAATATCATGATATTCATGCAACAAACGTACACTGACTTCTGAGATTTTCTTAATTTATCTGTGCATTTATGTTCACATAAACAAGTTATTGGACATAAGCCTGTGGAGCCCACTGTTGATCAATCACTAGTAGGTGGGTCTCATATGTTTAGGCCTCTTCTGTTAACAGATGGATTTCAAATTCAATTTTGAATTTGGATTTATGAATTTTTCTTAATTTATTTGTGCAACAAACGTATTTGTGCAACAAACGTATACTGACTTATGAATTTTTCTTAATTTATTTGTGCATTTATGTTCACAGAAACAAGTTGCTTCTTTAAGCCTTGAAACAAATAATTCAGCTGGGTATATCTTCTTTTTCCCCCTTTTCTTTTTCTTTTTCTTCTTGAAGAAAATAGATATGATTTGATTTCAGATAATAGTCAGATCTGAAATTTATCTAAAATCAAGAAATATCATGATATTTGTGCAACAAACGCATACTGACTTTTGAGTTTTTCTTAATTTCTCTGTGCATTTCTGTTCACAGAAACAAGTTGCTTCTAAAAGCCTTAAAACAGAGAATTTAGTAGGGTATATCTTCCTTCCCCTTCTCTTTTTCTTCTTCTTCTTGAAGAAAATAGATATGATTTGATTTCAGATAATGGTCAGATCTGAAATCAAGAAATATCATGATATTTGTGCAACAAATGCACATTGACTTCGGAGTTTTTCTTAATTTTTATGTGCCTTTTTGTTCACAGAAACGAGTTGCTTCTAAAAGCCTTGAAACAGAGAATTCAGTTGGGTATATCTTCCTTCCCCTTTTCCCTTTCTTCTTCTTCTTGAAGAAAATAGATATGATTTGATTTCAAATAATGGTAAGATCTTCCTAATTAATGTTTTGATGGGAAGCAAATAGGTGTAGGACACAATAATGACCAAAAACCAGATAGATCCAACCATCAGTGGGCCACACCACATAGAATACTGAAAAATCACCTAAAAAACCTCCAAATTCTAAGTGGTCTCGCCCCACTTGATGATTGAATTGACATGATTTTTAGTGAGTCCCTATTGTTGATGTGTTAGATTTATTGGTAATAGGATCTATTGATGGCATCGACAGACCACTCGATTTTATCGAGCAGATGTCGATGCCATCGACGAATGTGTGATCCCATCGAGAAAATACAAAATTTATATGTTGATTGCTGGATTGATTTAAAGGTGCTACTCGAGATCTTCGAAGGGTGTCAATACGTTCGACCGATCTTTGAGGGGTTGTCGATGCCATTGAAGGTCCCATAAAAACTGTGCATAGAATTGCGTAAGTGTGCAAGTTGTTTTCTATTTCGGTTACGATACTATATATATATGGGATGTAATTGGGATTAGGTTATTACTAAGGTGTATTAGGGCTTTGTAAATCATTCTTTAGGATTTAAGGGCATAGCTAGGGATTGAAGGAGATTCGAGGCTTATTCGAATAAATAAGAATAGTATCTCTTGTAATTTCTATTTTCATAGTTCATTGCCGTGACTTTTTTCCGAAAAAGATTTTTTCCATAAAATTTGAATTGTTCTTGTTTGGGCTTGCTTGTGCGATTACGTGTACTTTGCTTGATTTTGTTCTATGTGCTTCTGTGGTTCCCAATAGTCCCATCATTGTGGTGGAATGCAGTTTTTAGATGGGTTAGATGTGATACACATACAGTGTTGACCCCACCAGTCTGTTCAACCCAACAATTGATGCACCGCTGAAAGAAAATCTGTTGGACTGGATGATCTTCATATTTAAACCTGTGGCCCGGCCTGCAAACAGATGGTCACGATCAAAGATGCAACAAGGGTCTATTTCATGTCAACAAGATGTGGATACTCGACCCTAGTATGGGTTAGATACTTCCAAACCAATGTTGGACCATCCAAATTTTAGGCCTCATGGTGTCACGCCCCAAACTCGGAGACCGGGCTCACAAAATTCCCGATCGCCGAATCCTCCGTCCGGCGCCGACAGCCTCCGTAGAACCCCATTCCGGCTCCTAGCGCCCATACGCCAGGTTCCGATCCTGGATGCTACAAGGAGGATTTCTAATAATCATTTGATTCGTAATGAGCATAACCACAAGCATAACCCACGAACAATAACCACAAGAACACCATCACAAAATCCACTATGAACAAAACTTTTGAGTACAAGGCGTATTAAAGGGAAATACAATATACTGAAATAACAAAAGCTCCAGAACTGCTGCACGCTCTGAGCTCAACGCTGCTGCAAACCTAACGCCACCTGTACGCATCTATCGTGCATAAGCTTACAAAAGCTTAGAGGGTGGTGAAAGTGTGTGTAAGGCGAGTGCCAAGTGTACAATATCAGAGTAATGCGGAAATATGCGGTAAGTCCATGAATGCTATTGGCTTATACTAAAGCTATGTAATGCAAGGCATGAATGCTGTCGGTCATACCAAGACCATGTGATGCGAGGTCTATGTAGCCAAATGTCATATGCGAGATGCAAAGCAAGCGTGCCAGTACTCATAAGTACACATATCCATGCGATGCATAATGCAGCTCAAGTATGCCAATCCTCATGTCAATACAGTTATCAGTCTGGATAATCACCGGGGTCTAGTACACTCTACGCCAGCTTGCCGTCCCTATCCGGACGCATAACTGGAAGAGCGAAAGAGACCTCACTATCCGCCTGCCAATATCGGCCCGGCTCGTCGATAGCGGACCGATTCCTCAAGCTGGTCAAACTCAACCTAGAAATTGCCCCCTCACTCAGGCGGTAAGGTCACACCCCTTTCCAACCGACCACGACACAGTGGGAGACGCGGCCTCCTGGTATTCGCGGCCTCATGCGCTCGTACATCCACTCGGTCTCGACGTTGGAGTCATCCTCTGGTACCATCGGGTTTAGGGATTTTACCCAGGGACATCTATTGGCGCCCGTATGCTAGAACCAAACATTTTTCGTATCCAATCCAGCCACCCACGATGTGTCTGTGGAGCTATGGCCCTGGTATCGCTAGGGCATACAATAACTACAATCCACAATGCAAGTGCATGAGTCACACTACCAGTCATGCAACAGTCCTGTGGTAAACCAGCGCTCATGCAGGGCAACTCCGCCTATCAGGGAGCCCGTAACAGTTTGCCCGAAGGCTATGCTATGATCAATCACCCCTCATCTCAAGCATGCATATGATGCGTATGATCATGAATCATGGGGTCAGCACTTACTTATAGTATGATAATGGGCATTGCTCGAAGTGAAGATGAGCCTAAACGGACTGCAGAGTACAAGTATGGGCCTATCAGTGGGCCTTAAGGAGTGTGACAATGCGGACATTTAACCAACATTATCCTTACAATGTGGACGTCAAACCAACATTGTTCCCAAGGCATAGCCCGCCATAAAGTATCATTACACAAACCATAGGGAATCACACATTACAATGGACCAATATACATCTCATTAGGCCTCGACCCATAGTCCTCAGATACATCAAATGGGCCGTCTCATATGGGCCTTTCATAAATCAAGTGGGCCGCATTAGTGGGCCTTATGTACATTGCAATGGGCCATATTCTATGGGCCTTTAAATACATCAATGAGCCGAATCACATGGGCCTTATATACATCAAGGTGGGCCTCAGTAACGGCCACAAATACACATCAAGGTGGATCTCCATAACGGCCACCAAATACATCGAATGGGCCCATAACATGGGCCTTATATATACCAATGGGCCGTATTAATGGGCCTTATGTACATCAGATGGGCCACACCAATTGGGCCCCATGCATCTACTCAAGTGGGCCCCAACAACGGGCCACAATACATCAATATGGGCCTAACCTATGGCCTTATACATATCAAAATGGGCCACATCAATGGGCCGCACCAATGTAAGTGGTGATAAAAATTCCACCATTAAAATTTCTAGGGCCCCCACCATAACATTTATTTCTCATACAATCTGTTCATAGGGTCACCAAGAACTTGGTGGCCCAAGGGTCTAATGGTGGACGTTCAATTCGTCACTATACAGTGTAGTCCACATGATAACTAGATTGATCTTATATTTTTTTTGGCCCCAAGCCTTAATACAAGCTTGCCAAATGGTGGACTGTTTGGATGCAACACAAGTATCATGGTGGGGTCCACATGAAGGCCCACCATCCCTTATAATATAAATAATACATAATAATATATAATATATATTATATATATATATATATATTATATATATATATATATTATATATATATATATATATATATACACACATATACACATGCACCCACATACACTCACACACACCCACAACGCATGCACACACACGTGCACAACTCACCCACGCACGCACACACTCACAAGGGGCCCCACCGTCCACTGGACGGTGGGTTACCACACATGCATCACAGTAGGTGGGCTCCCACCGTCCGCCTGGACGGTGGGAATAAAGCACATACATTACTGGGCTCCGCATGGAGCCCACCATAACATATTTTTCCATCTGGACCGTTATAAGGTCACACAGACCTGAAAGAAGGGGAAAACAAATTCCAGCTTGATCTGAAACTTTCTGTGGACCCAGAAGGGTTTCAACAACGGTAGAGTTTAATTCCCACTTTTCTTGTGATGTGGGCCACCGGAGATTGGATTGGCATGGAATTTGGAGGGGGCCCACTTCAGAGGTGGCCCACCTCATGAACGGATGGATTTCAAATACATCAAGGTGGGGCCCACGGCTGGAGCCGTGGGTCCCTGCCCACCTGCCCACCCTCCGCCCGCCAGCGCCTGGGCTTCTTCTGACAAGGCAGCAGCAGCAACAGCTGCTGCTGTTGTTTTTATTATTATTTATTTTTTATTTTTTTTATTTGGGGCCCACCGAGATGTGATTCAAAATCCGGCCCATCCATTATGTGTGTCCCACTTGTCTGGCCGTCCAGACCGAGTTTCAGCTGCATCCAAACTTCAAGTGGGTCCCACCAAGTACTTTTATATGTTCTGGCATGTATTCACCTAGTTTTAGAGGGTATGGCCCACCCGGTGATCAGATCAACTTAAAAATTTGGTTCAACGCCTGAAATAGGTTGGAGAATAGAATGGACGGAATGGATCACCTACATACATCAAGGTCGGGCCCGTATGAGCGGCCCACCCCAAAAGCATATAAATATATAATATATATATATATATATATATATATATATATATATATTATATATATATATATATATATATATATAATATATTTAAAGCTTGTCAGTACACGCCCATGCCAGTACACATCTCCATGTTAGCCCTAGCCACTCCAGTGGCTTCATGTCCAGCGTCTGGGGACGCTGGACGGCGTGTATACAACACAGTCATCATGGTGGGTCCCTCTTGGTGGGTTCCACATGGACGTGGCCCACCATCCTTACATATATATACATATATAAATATAATATAAATATAATATTAATACAATATTGATTATAATATACTATATATGCTATATAATGGGCGGATCCCTCCTAAAATGCGGTGGGCCACACACCATCTAATGGATGTAGAAGATTAACATAAATTTGGTGGGGCCCACTACATTCAAGGGAGAGAAAGGAGAGAGAGAGAGATAGAGAGAGAGACGGTAATAGAGGGGAGGGACCCGCCACTATGGGCCCTCCATTGATACAATACATAGATCAAAATGGGTCCCACCTACAAGTGGACCCTTAAATGGAAATCAACGGTGGATCACCCACCTCTTGTACTCTTCCTTGCTCCCTTAGCCTCCTTAGCTCCTAGCCTCCACTTTCAATGGTGGTTGTGACGATCCAACGGTTGAGATGAGAGATGTGAGAGTGTAGGGTAAAGTGGGCCACACTTGTTGTTTAGGAGGAGAGAAGAGTTTGGACGTGTGAGAGGGAGAAAATGGGAGAATGAGAGAGAGAGAAAAAAAGAAATAAATAAAAGGAGAGGGGGGATGGAGGGATGATGTCATGGGCATGGGTAGAGTTGAAAATGAGAGAGAGAGTTGACTTGGGCTTGCTTGTGTAAGAGAGAGGCATGGGTTTGTTGTACTTGGGTAGGTGTGACTTGACTTGTACTTGACATGAGTGATTGATTTGATTGATGGGACATCTCGTAGAGATTCCCTCGAAGTTCGCAACGTGCGGTATTTTATTCGAATTGAACGCAGGCCGACATCTTCTAGCCTGGGTATCGGGTCGGTGCGTGAGTCGCGGCGTTGGAACCGCGGCGACGGTGCGGTCGCAATGATATAGGTCTCGGATTAAACAGACTCGAATCTAAAGGATACGACTTACGATCGATCGCAACGTCGATTATCAGTCGCGGATTGCCGGACTTCGACGGAAATGATCGCAGGATTCATCGGAACAGTACGAACTAGGATACGGGTCTTACACATGGAGTATGGATCAGAGAAATCAAACTAGTTGGATATACATAAATCATCCCATTTCATCCCTTAAAATATGGACAATATGACATTTTCTAACCTTATATTCAATGTTCACTAACACGAATGGTCACAAATCATCCGATTAGTGTGATTTTCATCCCATGCTCCAACGACAATAGGACACATTGTTTGAATGGTATAGATCAGCATGCCTAGATGACGTGTGTAGTGGATGTGTGGCTGCACAAGGATGAGACATCAATTATTGTGGGGAAGAATTCTTTGATGGTTGGATGATGTGATGAGAAAGTTGTAGTACACAAGGTATGGTACACCGAGCAGATAACTTCCATCCTATTAATTGAATGTAAAATCTATCCCTTCCATTAAGTTGGCCTCATTATGAGGATTACCTTGTGCAAAAACCAGGTCATCTGTCCATCAGCTGGACCACAAGATTGATGCTCATTTTTAGGCACTGATAAATAGTAAAATACAAGTGTGGTCTGTTGTTGATGTCTTAAATTTATTAGCAACATGGTCTATTGATGCCATCGAGCAAATTCGGAAAAGCCATGCTGATTGTTGGAACGTTTTGGTGTTGCTACTCAATGGCATCAAAGGAGTTCGATACCATCGAAAGATCCTCGATGAGTGGTCGATTCCATCGAGAGATCTTCAATGGGCGATTGATGCCATCAAAGGTCCCATCGAAGATATGCACAGAATTGTGTAAGTGTGAGATTTGTTTTCTATTCCGAGTGTAACACTATATATATCAAGTGTAATCGAGATTTGGGTGTGAGAAAAGTATTTCCAATTCATTCTAAATGGTTTAATGACATAGCCAGGGCTTGCGAAGTAGACTTGAGGCTTGTTTGAATTGGTAAGAATTTATCTCTTGTAATTTTTGCTTTCATAGTGCATTACTCGTTGCCTTGTGCCTTGGTTTTTTCCTGAAGGATTTTTCCACGTGAAATTCAGATTGCTATTGTTTGGACTTAGTTTTGTGATTGCGTATACTTTGCTTGATTCGTCTCTAGGTGTTTTCACGGTTTCCAACAAGTATCAGAGCTAACGTTAAGAAGTAGATCGAATATGAAAGCAACGTATTAATGGCATCTAACCCGAAGTTCAATGTAGAAAATATTTTGATAAAAATAATTTTAAACTATGGAAAGTTAAGATGAATGGTATCCTAGTTCAACAAGGATTAGAACATTTTAGGACAGATTAGAACATTTTTTAAGGAGATTATTACCTGAAGTGTTTTGATCATGTGATATGAGGTTTTTTCATTTACCTTTGGAGATCTTTGATCACATCCACTTTGTTGACTCTTCATCTTATAGTCTTCATGTTGGGCTCACTGGACTCTATGACTCATCCGTCACGATAATTGACAAACTAGGGCACTTACAATAGATAGATTGTTTCTAAGCAATTGACTTATGGTCTTAGGGTCTCTTAGAGAAGTCTAAATGGAATTGGTCTGCCTGATCCAAAATTAAATGGTCGCATTAATTCCGAGTTTAATCATGGCTGACAAAAAAAAGGTCATAGGGCGTACTTAAGTGAAATTCCATGATAGGTCTCGTGTTCAGATGATCGAGTAGTAAGCCTTTAAGTTGGTAAGATCCAAGATTGATAACGTATGGTTCAATCTTTCAAATAAGGTGGGGTTTAGACTTCAACGCCATTGGGATCCTAACAACGTATTGGGTTCCTGAAGATCAATGTCACTTTCGTGGTGGGATGATTGCTTGTCTTTGAGAATCAACGGTTAGATGACCTGATATATGAATGAAGATTTTACTAGACAGTTGAGATGAATAGATTGGGGACCACTGGATGACGATGTGTAAGGTAAGTCACTTGTGTTCCTACACATGTATAAACTAATTTAGATCGTCATAGTAACACCCGAGTACTGAAAAGTACGGGGTGTTACAAAAGGGTTCAAGGGCATAGCTAGGGCTTGTGAAGTAGATTCGAGGATTGTTCAATTTGATAAGACTCTATTTATTGTAATTTATGCTTTCATAGTGCATCACTTGTCACTTTATGCCGTGGTTTTTTTTTTTTCCCATAAGGGTTTTTTCACTTAAAATTCGGATTGTTATTGTTTGGAATTAATTGTGTGCAATTGTTTGTACTTTGCTTGATTCGTATCTGGGTGTTTCTATGGTTTCTAACATGGTCCACTTGATGAGCCGTGTTTATGCTCATTTTCAATGCCCTAACGTGGCCTAATAAAAAACTGTCATATGGTGACACTAGGTGTTTAGCACTCACAAAGACGTGCACACATTGGAGGAAATATTTAGTTGATATTCTGTCAGCATTGCGCATTTCATTATTATTGCGATGACGCCATGGACCTTTACTCATGCCTTTAAAGGAATGAATCGTGGCATGCCATGTGCCCATGACTAACGTGTCCTTTTTATAAGGTAGCTTACTTGGCACGTCCAATGTTTCCGGTTGTATGGTCCACATGAGATTTGGATCTTCCTCATTTTTGGGCTCCTGCCATAAAATGATTTGGAAAAAAATAGATGGACAGTACGGATAAAATAGATACATCAATCTTTGTTGGCTGCATAGCTATGATCTGAAACTTGGAACCTATTCGACATAAAGAGCCCATGGGGCACATTTCTTTATTTTTCCAAGGGCAGCTGGCCAAATCTCAACCTTCCACTGTTTTCTCTTATGTAGTGACAAAATCTAAACCCTTGTAAATAGTAGTTCTCCTTGCGATATGCATGGTAAATATGAGATTTCCTACCTACCCTTTAGTAAGGGCATTTCTATCTCTTCGAGTAAAAAATATAACCTAAGGAGTGGGTTGTTAAATCCAAAGTTTGAATATGAAGTGATCGAAAAACTAGTATTGAATCTAGCATTGCATGTTTGTTAACCAACGTCTGAAATATTTGAAATATGTTATTTTGGTACATTTACCCTTGTCTCCACAGAAAAGGGCCATGATTGAATTCCTACCATTAGAAACTTTACGATGTATGTGTTTTATCCATTCCTTAAATCCTAAAAGTGAATCAGATCCAAACTCAGGTGGACCACGCCACAGGAAAACAGTGGTGATGGAAGGCCCACCATTAAAAACTTATCAAGGTCCATTGTAATATATATATTTGCCATCTAACCTGTTGATTACATCACATGGACTTAGATGAGGGGAAAATACATATCATCTTGATCAAAACCTTTTGGGCCCCATAAGTTTTCAATAGTCGGCGCTCAATGACCACTATTTCCTACAGTGTGGTCCATCTTATAGTCGAATCTGACTCATTTTTTGGACATGGATGAGAGGAAAACACACGTATCATCTTGATCCAAACCTTTTGGGGCCCCGAAAGTTTTCAATAGTGGGCGCTCAATGACCACTGTTTTTTATGGTGTGGTCCATTTGATATTGGGATCTGACTTAATTTTTGGCTATTTCTGTAAAATGATTAGGAGAAATGGATGCATGGTGTAGATTAAAAAAATACATTATTGTGGCCCCACGGAGCATTGACTAATAGCCACTCCGTTGGCAGCTTCAGTAAGCAATCCCCATCCAGAAAGGTGACTCCGGTGTGTTTTTTATTTTATTTTTTTATTTTGTTTTTTTATATAAAATAAATAAATAATTAAACAATAAATGCCATATATGTATTTACATTTAAGTAAATAAGCTACATCATTAATAGTGGGCATTTTAGTTATTTATGATTTTTATCTGAAAAGTCCTTAGAGGTGCTAATTTTCTGAGCTTTCCTAGTTATCTCCCTAACCATCCGGTGAATGTAAAAAGACTTGTTTACCCCTATTTGTTGGAATGAACAAATAATGGAAATTACACAAGTAAAAGTGACGTAGGACGTGGAGCAAGCACATGACCGTCACAAATAGATCGGAAGAAGTTCAGAAAAACATCAACAAGAATCATCCAGTTCGATCGTTCAGGTCAATCGAGCATATTGATCAAGTCCATCGATCGATCGGTTGATTAAGCAAACTGATCAAGTGCATCGATTAATTGGTTGATCGGATCAATTAATCGATCGAAATTTGGATTTAGATGAAATACTTGGTAAACAATTTTTACTCTGTTTGATCAATTGACCGATCGGGTCCATCAACTGGAACAAATTTGATTTTTTAGGTTTTAGTCCCTAGACGTTTTTGCACCATTCCGATCGATCAACCAATCGATTGACGGAAAGCGAAAATTTATGTATTTTTTAGTTTTCTTCCTTATTTGTTTAGGTCTTCTCTAATTACGTCATAGGGTTTGTTTAAGGGTATTTAAGGATGCAAACTCATTTATTTTAAATAGCTGTTAATAATTTATCAAATTCTTTTATTTCTCTTGTGGATTCAAAAAATTTCTCTTCTGGATTCAAGGCACTTATCGTTCGAGAAGACAGTGATCGTCCTCATCAGGTCCATCCTTGTGTCAGTTGATATCAAAGCGAGGTTTTTCCTCAGATTGATGGCTTCTAATGACGGATCAGGCAACAATCCCATGGACGATGCTCTATAGAATTATCCTTTAACAACAACGGCTTTCTAGGTGGCACAACGGGAGAATCGACAACTCATGCAAGGGTTGCTGGCTACTCTCGACTGCTGACGGATGCCTTAGGGCAACTCTGTGTTTGTGGCAATAATCAGCCTACCATAGGCGCTGGAATTCACACAATTCTATTGATCGTGGGGCGATGCCAACAGTGAATTGGAGGATCATGCTTGAGGACGTGGGATCCAACGACGAGGAGATCGATGACATAATCCTTCAACACCTCGGCCAAGGTGGTGATTGAGTAGATAGGACAGATCGAGAATTCATGATGAAAGTCGATCTTCCCAATTTCGACGGCCAACTCCACATCAAGGACTTCCTCTATTAGTTGCTTGAACATGAGTATTTCTTCGACTACATGGAGATCCCTAAAGAGAAGATAGTTAAACTTGTGGCTTACAAGTTGAAGGGCAAAGCTTTGGCTTGGTGGAGCAACTTCAGCTCGCGCTGATGAGATAGATGAAGGCACAAATCCTCACGTGGCAGTGGATGCAATAATTAATGTGTGCGCGATTCCTCTCCAGCAACTATGATCAGGTATTGTTCCAATAATACCAAAATTGTTGACATGGTATTCGAACGGTGAGAGATTACACAGAGAAGTTTTACCGTTTAGCGATGCACAAGGATTTACTTGAAATTGAATCATAGCAAGTCATCTGATTCAACAAGTTGCGAGTTGTGATCCAGGATCGAGTTTAGATGCAGCCTGATTGGATGATGAATGAAGCGATCAAGGTGGCCACCCGAGCGAAAGGGTAGTTTGAGCGATCCAACACACGAGCTTATCGTCTTAATAGGGTACCCATTGCGAGTTGTTCATAGGGAGCACCACAGGCCAAGGGGAAAGAACCTATAGGCGGGCGCCCTCGACATCCTACACCTACAAACTGAGTGTCGAGAAGCAGGAAAGCGAGACCCCAAAAGGTCGCAACCACTGTTGTCTGTCCGAGCAGGATCCTGAACCCTTATGATCAACTAAGGCCAGACCATTATTATCGATGTGGCTAACTGCATCACACCTATCAAACACTTGTTCGCAGCGACGAGTGGCTAACATCACCATTAATGATGGAAGTGCTGAAAATGTAGAAGAACACTTAAATGTTAATGAGGCAGAACACATCATAAATGATGAAGCAAATTAAGCAGATTGGGTTCTACAAGATCACAATGAGTCCCTTATAGTGAGATGGCTATTGTATATGCCAAAGAATGAGTTACACCCATAGCGACATAACGTCTTTCGAACAAGGTGTACAGTGAATTAAAAAGTTTGTGAGGTAATCATAAACAGTGAGACCAGCTAGAATATCGTCTTTAAGGTCATGGTGGAGAAGTTGTAGCTGAAAATAAAAAGATATCCAACCCCATACACAATCGGCTAAATTAAGAAGGTCAGCGAGACGGAGGTAACTGAACAATGCACTATATCTCTTTTAATTACTAAACATTATAAGGACCAAGTAGTATACGACATAGTTGACAAGGAGGCCTGTCACATATTACTCAGACGGTCGTGACAATCAGATTGTGACACCACTCATATAAGAGGGGATAATGTATATATTTTCGTCAAGAATAGTAAAAAAAACTATACTCGGCCCTATGGACCCGAATGAGCGACCCAAAACTTCTAAAATGAAGGGGCGTTCTCTCCTAGCCATATTAGACTTTGTGAAGGAATACAAGGAGATGGGACAAATCTATGCGTTAATTGTAAAGGGTAAAGAGGTAGAGCTCATGGCTATTCTCGAGAAACTGAAACCATTGTTGTAAGAATTTAAGGCAATCTAGCTTGATGAACTTCTAGATGATTTTCCTCGTATACGAGATATTCAACATCATATTGACCTTGTCCTAGGGGCTAGCTTACCTAATCGCCCTCATTATCGGATGAATTCGAAATAGTACAAAATTTTGCAAAGACAAGTGGATGAATTGATTCGTAAGGGTCTAGTGTGAGAAAGTATGTGTTCATGTGTCGTACCAACCCTATTGACACCTAAGAAGGATGGGAGTTAGAGCATGTGTATCGATAGTTGTACAATTAATAAAATAATTGTAAAATACACATTTCCTATACCACGGCTGAACGATATGTTAGATATACTAGATAAGGTGAAATTGTTTTCCAAACCGGATTTGAGGAGCGGCTACCATCATATCCATATTCTTAGCATTATAGGGTGATGAGTGGAAGATGACATTTAAGACCAAGGAGGGTCTGTACAAATGGTTGGTCATGCCCTTTAGACTCCCGAATGCACCTAGTACGTTTATGAGGGTGATTAATCAGGTTCTGAAACCATTTATTGGTCGATTTGTGGTAGTTTGTTTTGATGATATCTCGATATATGGTCAGGACGAAGAAGAACATGTGGAACATCTTAAACAAGTTCTTTAAGTGCTCATGGAGAACAAGTTGTACCTTAATTTGAAGAAGTGCAGTTTTTTTACAGAGAGCTTGTTATTTTTTGGGATTTGTCGTGATGTCCATGGGCATCCACGTGGACAATGAGAAGGCGAAAGACATTAGAGAATGGTTGGTTTTGATGAACATTCATGAAGTGCACAGTTTTCATGGGTTGGCGACTTTCTATCGTTACTTCCTGAGGAACTTCAGTATTATCGTAGCACCAATCACTGACTGCATGAAGAAATGGCACTTCCAGTGGACTGACGAGGCCAACATAAGTTTTGCTATAATTAAGCAAAGGTTGTCCACTACTTCAGTCTTCGTGCTCCCCAGCTTTAACAAACTATTTGAAGTTGAATGCAATGCTTGGCATTGAGGGTGTGTTGTCTCAAGAGGGCAGACTAGTGGCCTTTTATAGCAAGAAACTTAACGATACTCGTAAGAAATGGTCGATGTATGAGATAAAAATGTACGCAGTGGTTCAGGCCTTGCGACGTTGGAAGCATTACTTGATTTAATGGGAGTTTGTACTCTATACGGACCATTAGACCCTTGAGTTTATTAACAGTTAGGCTAACGTTAACCATGTGCATGCTAGATAGATTTCTTTCTTGAAAGAATTCACATTCATGATGAAGTACAAGGCCGGGCAGCAAAATAAGATGGCTAATACACTTAGCCGACGTGCAGCCTTATTGGTCACCGTGAGCAATAAAGTTGTCAGGCTTGCCAAGGATAGAGACAACAAATATTGCATGTAAATCTCCCAGAATCTTGCAATAAAATCTCCTCAACACCTGAAAATTTCATTTGAATCCTGCTGTTACCTATAGCTGCTCGGACTATTGACGACCTCCTTCAATGTAAGGAGAAATGTTCCTCTAATAGTCTGACCCTTAAAGAAGAGGTCAGACTATTAACTATGGCAAAAGACAAACTAACCTGTAGTGAACAAGTCAGATTAACGTTCGTTTTTCACAATCTAGTATGTCTAAGCACACTACTACATATAAACGCGGAACCCTAAAGCTCTACCTTGCAAACACACAAAGCATCGACGAGTTAAAGGCAAAAGACTTCCTTTCTATTTAAATAAAAAAGATTACGAAAAGTTCTACAAAAGAAAAAGGAAAAAGAAAAAAGGAGAGAAATTTAGTCTTCTTTGGGAGGAGGCTGCTCGGCTTCATCACTGAAGAGGGCATCCAAATTTAGCTCGGGGTACAGTCGTCTGACGTCCTTGACACAGCAATCATAGCCGCAGTTGTAGACTACATCCAACACCTCGTCGGCTCTTTCCTTCGAGGCTTTTTACTCTTCTACGGCCGCCGCCTTGATCACCGGGATGGCTACTCAGACTCAGATAACTGGGCGGCGAAGGTCCTCTCGTCCTCGACCAATTTAGCCACCGAGCTCGCTTTTTTCCCTCTCTAGCTTCGCCTTCAGTCTCGTAGCATCGGCTTCGATGGATGAGAGGTGCACCTTCACCCTCTACAGCTCTGCCCGAGCCGAGGTTGGACTTCATCCCCTCAAGCTCAGACATCACCAGGCCCTCTTTATGTCGAGCCTCATCTAACTGGATCTTCAGAGCATCACACACCTCCCCAGTATGGCCCTGGGCCACCTTCAGAGTCTCAGCCTCGGCTGTCCTCTCCTGAAGGCCCTCTTTGAGAGCCTTGACCTTGGTTGTCTTCTCCTTAAGCGTCACCTCAGCCTGGTCACACTCGTCAACTATCTGCCTCACCTTTTGACGAGTGGTCAAAAGGACAGGGATGAGTTGGGAATAAAGAACATGAGTTAGTGAAGCAGGATAAGAAGAACCAAAATGATGTCGGTAAAATGACGTACCTTATAACAGAGTGCGGCCTCATCAGTGAGGAAGGCTTCTGGATGGGAATCCATCCGGTCGGTGATCTCGTCCTCTAGAGCATGTTTCGCCGCCCAGTCGACCAAACGAGACATGTGATGGCCAGGCGAGTACGTCCTCGCCTCCTTAGTAGCCCGGGGGCTTGAAGCCTTGGTCCCTTCAGGACCCCCTAAGACCGTCGGATGGTTAGTCTCCTCGGTTGTTGGAATCTTGGTCTCCTCGACGACATGGGCAGTCTCGCTCACAACAACGACCTCAGCTTCTTCGGTCACACGAATGGCCTCGGTGTCGTCAGCCGCATGGACCTCGGAGGTAGCAAGCACCTCCTCCAGATCCATGTCTACCACCTCCACAACACTTGGCCATGAAGGGGAAATTGGGGTGGGAGTCTCTCTCTCACCCACCCCGACTGAAGTCGGCTGGCTTGCCAAGGGTTGTTCAGCACTGGTCCCTGACCTCACCTTCGTAGTGGAGGTGAGTATTTGTGCGATGGAATGGACTTCCACCTTCTTCCGGGCAACAGTCTTCTTCCTCACCATCTCCTCCATGGGAGAAGGGTGCTTCCTCTTCCTCGACTTCTACAAAAAAGGGAGGTGGGAACATCTTTCTAAGTCAACCAAACACTAGCATGGAGCCCTAATAACATTTGCCAATTGACGACCTGCCGCTTAACAGAAGAAGCAAAGGCAGGAGCGCGGATGGAGGTCGGCTGTTGAGGAGGAGCTGACCGATAGAGCCTAGACTGATGGAGCAGGTCTGGGGTGATCAAAGTATTCCAACGATGAAATTTGTTCTTCAAAACCTTCGCCTTGTCTACTTTCCTGCGTTTGAGGTCAGACAACTCGGATTGACCCTTCGGGAAGGCTGCAAAGATAGGCGAGCAATAAGAATATTGTGAAACTAGAAATTTTGAAAAGAAATCTAAGTACCATACCCTAGCAGTATTCGACTTGTAGTAGCAAACTTGGTGGGAACCCGAACTCGCAGACAAGCCAGCTCAGCAGCAGGCGCCTCCTACTCTCCCGAAGGCCAAATCCGGAACTCCGAGCGGATCCCGGCCATGGCCGCTTCCTTCAAGGTCAACCCTCCAAGGCCAACATCGACTGGCCACTTAGCCAAAGACTGAGCGGCCGCTCGCCAAGTGATGGTGGGGGCCTCATCACGAGCGGATCCCAACAGAACCGGAGAAGGTGGTTCTGAAGGGACCCTAGACTGGGAATCCATGCTTCCCTAGTTAGAATCGCCTTCGAAGGTGTAGATCTCACGTCCTTCACCCAACAAATTTGACATATCGGATGCAAGAAAGAGGAAAAAGATAAGAAAAAGGACTAGAAGACAGGGCAACAACAGCATGAGAAAAAAGAGGAACTCACCAGAAATTGCCTACTCCGGGAGCTCTGAAGCAGTAAAAGGAAGGACGAAATGCAAATAGCTGACTACCCGCAGGGCTTCCTTCTTTTATAGGCCTCCTTGGCTGCGGGTATTGATGTCCTACATTAAATGCCGCAAACGAAGAGGCGTCCTAGCGCTCACCGCTTTACGCATGGCGACTCCTTGTTCGTCTCCTCGACCTGACTTCTGAGCAATGCCACGTGTCCACACCAAATGGGTCAGAAGCCGAAAAAGCTACCGCAATAGCATGTGGCACCTCGATCGTGCCAGACCATTTTTGCGAATTTTTCTTGATCTTCACGCCTTTCCATCCACTAAGCAATGAATGCAAGATAGCTCGTCTGGCCGACCCCATTCCACCGACTTACTTCTCGAGCTCGCACTGCGAACTCAGAAGTAAGGGGCTTCTGTTATGAGTAAAAATGGCCTGACCACTCATGGGGTCAGTTCGGACTTGCAAACACGCTTTTAGACCAAAGGGCTCCTAAACGACAGCCTACTTCAGATCGACCGGAGGAGAGCAGGCACCGAACTCCCAAGCCTTGACCTTGGTGCCATACTTTTCTGAAGCTTCCACCAAGCTTATCTGACCTCTGAGGAATACCCAGATCTGTATAATTAGAGGACGATCTGTCGACCAATAACGGCTAGTGTGGAAATTCACCCTGACCCGACCATATATAGGGATCGGCCTGATTAGTTGTGGGTTCGACTCAGCTCGACATCAACCTAATCGGTCGAAAGCTTGGCTCGGCTCGGCTTGGCCCCAATCGTCTGTTGCATGATTTCAAGGCCGACCACTTCAACACTTATCACCTCCGACGAAATAGCGTAACAGTCGAGAAACATGCGCGAAGATTGCGCCTGTAACCAAGAACCGTTTTGGGGCCAATAAAGACCCATTTACACTATAAATAGGGGACCCCATCCACGTGAAAATATAAGCATAATCGCTCACCCAAAACCCTTCGACACTATCAGACCCAGATTCCTAGCCTGACTTTGGCATCGGAGGGTCCCTGCTCTAAGCAAGGTCTCCTTTGTCTTCTTACTATGCATTTAATCGGAGTCTAAAGAGGGTGAACCAAAATTTTGCATCAATGTATATAATTTTTTTTTATTTAAAATATTTTTAACCAAACATTTTCCATGACATTGAATCTACTGAATTTTTAGACTCATGCCCTAAAATGATCTGACAAAATGAATCCACGGCGTGGATTCAAGACACATACATCCAGGTGGGCCCACAGTCAGGGATCCACCCACCTCTACGGATCCAGGGTATCCACCAAGCGGCGCCCCTGAATAACGACGAGGATTGCATCCTGTCGTGTCACCACAGACTCTCTCCACGCACGGGCTCTGTTGGGTCACCTTGATGTATGTGTTTTATCCACGCCGTCCATCCATTTTATCAGATAATTTTACAGCATGATCTCAAAAATTACGCAGATCCAAGGCTCAAGTTGACCACACTGAAGGAATCGAACCCGGATCATTAATATTCGTGTTTTCCTTCATTTAATATTGGGGCCCACATGTTAGCATTCAATCAGACGATTCTTTTTTAATTGGAAACTATGTACAAGGTGGGAATAACTTGATTGATGGTTTAGATGAGGCATATATGTGATGTGTACACGAGCTTCATTGCACATGCGGATCAGATTTGATTTCCCACGCCATTATGGAAAAAGGGGAAATTAGTTTTTTATTATCATTAATAAGTTTGTAAGCATGCTTTCGTAAATACGGAATCTTTTGATAAATTTAACAGTTGTGAGGAATTTTGGGGTAAAAATCTTTGTTATTTTCTGAAGTACCCAGATAGAATTGAATGAAAGAAAGAAGACGAAAGTACGGCTTTGAAAATTATATTAATTAATGAGATAGCTTTAATGAAAGGATAATTTAAAAAGATATTGGGATGTAAATATGGGAAATGCTCACACACAACTAGTTGGACCGTGAGTTTTGGTCCAACTAGCTGGGCATTTAATGAAAAAATTCTTCCTTTTATATAATGCATACACCTATATTGAGGAATTTTAGAATGCATGTCATAGTTATGTAAAGTGACATATGTCTTAAGATCTAAGCCATTCATCAGTTAGGATCCACTAAGGAGAACTTATATACTAAAAACTAAGAAACTACACTTTTAAGAAAAGTACAAGTGTGCATGCTAAATCTAGATCATTGGACTATTTTATTAACAACCCATTATTTTCATAAGTATTTGACATGTTTGATCATAAGATCATCATTTTTTATTTTTATTTTTGCCCCTAACAAGTTGATAATGTAATTTATCTAATATATAGATCTGATTTTTAGTTGGATGGTCCAAATCTATAACAAGTGTGTAGTCCATTCTACGTTTAATGAAAAAAAGTAAACTCTCGTAATTAATGTAAGTAAATGCTTCCATGGTAGACTAATTACATTTTGGCATGGAAAAGGGCCCACAGCTTGAGTGGGCCCATCATTGCGTTAATGTAAAATCAACCCCTTCCATTAGGTATGTCACCCCATGTTAGATCAAGGTCTCAAATTTCATTCCCATCCTTAGTTCAGGTGAATCACATTATTAGAAACTGTGTATATGGAAAGGTTCACCCTCTAAACTATTTCCATCACTGTGGCTCACATGAATCATCTATGGACTTCATTTTTGGGACTCAGGCTTACTTTTGGTGTGATATCTAATAGCTGGAATGGATTTCATAGTTTCTTTACGATGGCCCTGAAAAAAATTAAGAGCGGATGTCTCTCTCCTAATTGCTCCTATTGGTGTAGCCCATCTAAACCACTGATTAGCCTAATTTCTTTGCTTTGAGCCTATCACTAGATTACATGTTTAATGGTCGGAGTGGATCTTACATACATTTAAGAGTGGGCCCGTGAAAAAATCTGAGGTGGGAGTGCGTGTGGTCCCTGTTCCCAAAATGTTATCATTTGGTGTAATTAATGCTTGTAATGCTGGCATAGAGGTGGCGTTGAAAGCCTTTTCAGGAAGTTCCTGCACAAGGATGCCGGTGGGGCCAGTGCAATATATGTGAGAAATTTATTCCGTCCATCCGTTTGCGAGCACATTTTAGGACGTTATACCAAAAATGAGGTGGATACAAGACTCAAAGGGGTCACACGAGAGGGGAAATTGGGGAAAGAAATTCCCACCGTTGAAACCTTCCTGGACCCCACTTGATGTTTATATGCAATCCAAACCCTTTATAAGGTCATTCCAAATTGGATGAAGTGAAAACACTAAAAATATAGCCTGATACAGAAATTTTATGGCCATAAAAATGTTTCAACAGTGTTCACTGAATAACAACTATTTCCTCTCGTGTGGCCCAATTGAGTGCTTGATACATCTATTTTTTTGGTTGCACATCCTAGAATTATCTTTCAAAAAGGATGGATGGGATAGATTTCACACAAACATATAGGTGGGGCCCACCTAGCATCCTTGCACAGGAACATCATGTGAAAGGCTTTTGCAAGAAATCTGGGTCCGTTGTTTTGGTAATTAATCCTCGTAATGCCGATCCACGAGTGATTTAAACACAGCTTTGAAAAAGGGGCCAGTGGCCCCTTCAGGTAGGCCGACTATGGTATTAATTTTAAATCTATCCCGAACATCTGATGGGTCACCTCACTTTACACCTAGGGATCAAATTTCAGGCCCATCCATGCATTGGGTGGACCACACAATTGAAAATAGTTGATAAAGAAAAGTTCACCTTCCACACATGAGGTCAAGGTGTGTGGGGGCCACTTTGATGTGTGTTGAGCATCAACACCTTTAATTTGATGGGCTCCTTTAGTTTATGGGATATCCCAAAAATCAGCCGTATATGGAACTCAAGTGGGCCATAACATCTAAAACCATGTGAAAACATATAAAATAACTTGGTGGGGCTCACATGAGTTTTGGTTGCAGATGAAACTTGGTCTTACCCCTCGCCAAATGGGACACACATAATGGATGGTCTGGATTTGTGAACCACATCTCAGTGGGCCCAATAAATGATTATGAATGTTTTAATGGGAGGATAACCCCTCTCAACTATTGTATGTGGTGTGGCCCATCCAAGTCCTAGATTTAATTGATTTTAAGCATGTGGCCCACCATAGAATGTTGCATATCTAACTGATGGGGGTAGATGTTCGACACACATCACGGCAGGGACCACACAGCTCGACCTTATGGGAGGTTCCCATGAGATTGACCTCATAATACCATAAATGTATATAATTCAAGTCTAGTTTGGTTGAGGCTCCAAGTTGACTCCTCCCAAATGAATATCGAGTTACTTGAGTTCCTGTGTTTTTAAATTACGATGGATGCAAATTGTAATGAAACGTAGCGTGGCCAAACAAAGTCTTAATTTATTTTTTGGCTCAATAATTGTTAATTTTAAATTTCCAAATTACTATTGCAGGAATGGCTATGGAATTATTCTTGGAGATTGGCCGGACTGCATGGGTTCAATACATGAACTCTAGAAGCCTAGAAGAGAATCTTGATCTTCTGAGAACCGAAATGCAGGAGTTGGGTAGCCGGCAGACCGATGTAATTATTTCACTCAACACAGCTAAGGTAGTGGATGGAAAGAAGCCAAAAGCAGAGGTGAGTTTATGGCTGGCAAATGTGGAGAAGATTACCAGCCAAATGACTAAGATGGAAGAGGATTGTAAAGAAGTGGGGAGAGATTTCTCACGCTCACGTGTAGCATTGGGAGATCTTGTTATAAAGAAGATTGAAGAGGTGGTGAAGCTTAAGGAGAAAGGTCGATTTTCAGAAGGGTTACTTGCTGATCTATTACCTGAAATGAGAATTATGCCAACGACGAAACTGGTGGGTAGAACGACAGCTGAAAGAAATTTGGAACAGATTTGGGAGTCATTGATGGATGATGAGACCAGACTTATCGGTGTCTATGGCATGGGGGGCGTGGGCAAGACCACCATCATGAGACACATTTACAATAGAATAAACGGCCAAAAAATTTGGGTGACAGTTTCTAATGATTCTAGCATTGGGAGACTGCAAAATAGTATTGCACAAGCAATAACATTAGATCTTTCCAATGAAAACGATGAAATGAGAAGGTCCATGAAATTGCTCGAGGCTTTGAAGCGTAGGGAGAAGCTCATTGTCATCTTTGATGATATGTGGAAACCATTTCCCCTTGACAAGGTAGGGATTCCTGAAGGCAATGCATGCAAGGTAGTGTTGACTACTCGATCAAAAAATGTGTGCCGAGGCATGAATTGTGGAAAAAAAATTGAAGTACAGGTTCTTTCGAGAGAAGAAGCATGGGAATTGTTTAAGGGCAAGCTTGGGGCCGACGTGGTGCTTTCTCCAGAAGTAGAACAGATCGCGAAGCTTGTGACTGAAGAATGTGATGGTTTGCCGCTTGGAATCATCACGGTAGCAAGTGCAATGAGAGAAAAGGATGATGTTAGAGAATGGAGAAATGCATTGCAGGAGTTAAAATGCTCAACGACAGAGATCGAAGGCATGAATGATGAAGTTTTTCCAATTTTGAAATTTAGTTACGATAGACTGAAATCTGAGAGTGTTCGATCTTGTTTCTTGTATTGTGCTTTGTTTCCAGAGGACTATGAATTCTCTCCTGATGAGCTGGTAAGGTATTGGATGGCAGAAGGATTGATAGATGATATGGGAGACTGGGAAAAGGAAGTCAACAAAGGCCACACAATATTGAATGGACTGATAGATGTATGTATGTTGGTAAAGTATATTAATGGTCCTCCAGTAATGCATGATTTAATAAGAGATTTGGCCATCGGCATTACAAGGAAGAGCCCTCGGTTTGTGGTCAAGGCTGGGATCCAAATAAGGGGATCAATTGGTGTTGAAGAATTCCCTGAAGATGCTGACAAAATATCATTTATGAGAAATGAAATTGAAATGCTTTCAGGCGAACCAAACTGCCCAAAACTCTCCACATTGTTGTTGAGAGAGAACCCTCTCTCAGGCAACATTTCTCATGAGTTCTTCAATCGCATGAACAGCCTCAGAGTTCTCGACCTCTCTTACACTCAGATTGAGTATTTGCCAGCATCAGTTTCAAACTTGGAGAACCTGCATGCACTCTTACTAAGTAGATGTAGAAGGTTAAGGGAGGTACCGTCCTTAGCAAAGCTGAAGCGTCTAAGAATTTTGAACCTCTCTGATACTGACATCAAAGAAGTGCCAGATGGTATGGAATGTTTGGTTAACCTTAAAGAGCTTTGTGTTTCGACTCCTGAATACAGAAATGTTGTAATTAGTTGTAATTCATTAGTGCTTCCTGATAGTATTGTCAAGTTGGAGATGCGGCGATGCGATCTGTCAAGCTTACCCTGCCTCTCTCACTTGCAACGCTTACAGACATGTGATATCCAAAACTGTAGTAGAATGGAGTGGTTGTTGCCAATAAGAGACGACAGCACCATAACGTCTTTACCCTCAATACGGGAACTGTCTCTAGTACACCTTCCGAATTTGAGGGGTCTGTGTGAGGGAGTCTTGCTACCTGGCTCATTCGCATGCATCACACACGTGGATGTCTCCCGATGCCAAGTATTGGAGAATCTCATGTCACTTGAATTGTTTCAGCCCCTCCAATGCCTCAGATTAATGAGTATTAAAGAATGCAGTGAGATGGAGGAGGTGATAAAAGGAGGAGAAGAAGCTATGGTTGAAGTAGAAGGTTATAACAATAACAATAACAATACCATCCTACTCCCAAAGTTGGAGAAGTTGATGTTGTTTAATTTAGGGAAATTGAAAAGCATTTGTAAGCAGGTAATCATTTGCCCTTCCCTGAATTCGATTGTTATACAAAGTTGTCCTCGGCTGAAGAAGATCCCTCTTTCCTTGGGCAACTCAACATCTGTTATGGATGGATGGATAAGAGGAAGCAAAGAATGGTGGGATGCATTGGAGTGGGATGATCCCAACACCAAAACACTTTTCCAACCTCTTTTTCTTGAAGATCGTGAAATGGAAGGACGTGGAATGAAAAGAAGAGCAGTTGAAGAAGAATCAGAAGAGGTTGCTTCGACGTCACGGCAGCGGTAATCTCGTCTTTAGGATGGACTTTGGATTTTTATTTGTTTTATTTTTTTGTAAATTTGGTATTTTAAATTTCAATCGAGTATGGTTGAGAAATGTATTGTTAGTAAGAATGGGTTGTGTTATTCTTCTTCTCTCTGTCTGTGTGTGTTTATGTATTATTATTAGTGATTAGCATATGGATGTATTATTGGAGTTTACAAACTTTATATATATTAAATCCAAACCATTTTTGTGAGTCATACCTCTTGAACGGATCATAGCTCAAATACGGAGGTTAAATCTACTCCCACCATCAGATGCATCAGCCCCTGTTAGTCCTCCCAAGCCCCTAAAATCAGCCATATCACTAATTCACGTGGATCACACACTAGTGGAAATTGTGTACATGGAATATGCTCACCCCAACCATCAAATGCCCACCACTAAAAACTACGTGGTCCACCTTTAGATTCGGATCTGCTTCATATTTTTAACTCTTAACCTAAAATTAATGATATAAAGAAATGGATGAACGGCATGGATTTAAGACAAATACATCAAGATGGACCCCACAATCAGTAAACCACCCACCCCATTGGATCTTGGATCGACCAGCTATGAGGGACCACCATAATGTATGGCATTTTTATCCGTTGGATCCATCAGCTCTGAGGGACCACCATAATGTATGGCATTTTTATCCGTTTTGCCGTATCATTTTATGGTACGAGCCAAAAAATGAGGAGCTCGAAGACTCAAGTGAACCCATGGTGGGATTAAATTCCTAGTTTTGAAAACTTACCGAGGGCCACAGAAGTTCAAGTCTATATGATTTTTGTGTTTTCCCTCTCATTCAGGTCTATATGATCTTATGAACAGGTTGGATGGCAAATAAATATTAAGGTGGGCCTTAGAAAGGTCTCAATGGTGGGCGTCAGTGGAACCATTGCTTAAATGTGGTGTGGTCCACTTGAGCCTTGGATTTGCCTCACTTTTTTAGGCTTGCAACATAAAAAGATGACAAAATGGATGAACGGTGTGGATAAAATCCATACATCAAAATGGCCCACCGGCTTAGCCTTTCTGGAGCTCGAATTTTTGGGCCTGACCCACTCACGATTGACATTCTGGGCCTAAAACGAAAGCCCATTTATTAAATGAACTTGGATCATAAAGGGTTAAAGAGCCCATCTCCCTGACCTAGCCCAGTCTGTTTAGGGTTTCAACTTTCATGGGTCTTTTTTCATGTATTATACATGGTGGGGCACGCTTGATGAACGGTCCAGATCTTGCACAAAGGTGCGTGGGCAGGCTTGGGTTCGAACTGGGCTTGGTGTAGGTTTTACTTTGCAGGTAGACTTGGACATGCCTCGGCCCACATGAGCCTGGCCCGTTGACGGCCGTGTCAGCCCAGTCCATGGGGGTAAAATGCCCCCGTGATTGATAGTCCGTGGGACCACCAAAGTGTGTTTAGATCAAACCGCTCGTCCTGGGTCCCGCAATGGATGAACCGTGAAGAAATTTCAGCTGACAGTAAGATTCAGTACGTTGGGACTACTAAAAATCATTTCAAACTGTCCGTTTGATACCCAGTGATCGGATGGCTAGAATCATCCAAGCAGCGTGAGATTTGGCCTATTTTCTGTCCATGGTGGAGCCAGTGATTTGGATAGTCTGGAGTCAACAGGGGATCTGAACCGTTGAAGTGATTGGCCTCACTCTGGATTGCATATCCACCGAAAGACTCTTGGATGGGAGATTGCTAAATCTTCAATTGGTGACCAACAAATAAACGGTTGAGAAGACAATATATCGACGGTCCCTATTTTAAAAAAAGGTTGTTTGCATCTGCCTCCTTTCTCTTATATAACAATTAGACATGCCCCATCTTATTTTCAATTTTACAAATACCTCCCACCTGTCATCTTGACCAAAATATCCTTACATTAGGTAGAAAGACATTAGACGATAATGTGGAACCAGCGTGGGGCGAGCCATCATGCTGTATGTCTAGCGTCCAACTCACCGCACAAGACGCACTTTATGTGTGGCTAACTTAATGGGTGCGCTACTTTGATTTGGATATTTGGCGATGTAATATTGTTGATATCTTAAATATGTCAGTTACAGGTCTATCAATGCCATTGATAAATGCTCAATCCTATTAAGAAAATTCAAAAAATTGTTGAAATGTTTTTGTGTTACTACTCGATGGCATACCAAAGACAGATCGTCGATGGAGTGTCGATGCCATCGAAGTTCCCATTGAAAGTGTGTGCGGAGTTACATAAGTGCGTAAGTTGTTTCATATTTTTATTGTAACTTCATATTTCAAGTGTAATCGGGATTTGGGATGGGTGGGTGATGTATTAAGCTTTTTTAAACTGTGGGTTCTTACTCTTACTCCAGTGGTAGATTTTTAGGAGTTTCAACACCTGGTTGAGGGTTCGAGGAACCATAGGTGGTGAAATCCCACCATGGCGTGAGTGTGTGGTGGTGTGCGTGCGTGTGTACAAAAATAAAATAAAATAAAAAAAGGACTTTCTAAACTATTCTTAAGGGTTCAAGGAATCCAGGGCTTGTGAAAAGATATTCGAAGCTTTTCAAACTGGTAGAATTTTATCTCTTCTAATTTCTGCTATCATAGTCCATTACTCATCTTTGTGTTGTGGTTTTTCGTGCCAGGGTTTTTTTTAACGTAAAATTTGAATGCTTGATTTATCTTTATGCTTCTACAATTTCCATTTGAGTGATGGTTCACCGCTATTTTGAAAATGGCAGTGACTCATTCTCCTCACATGTGACCCGCTGCCATCCATGCTATCCAAAAAAGAGGTGTGCGTTGATGAGATAGCATGTCTCAAAAATTAATGATCAACCAATCTTTACCATTCAATCTATATTTATCCAACCTGGAGTGGACCCACCATAGAAAACAGTGGAGAGAGTGACGCCCACCATTGAAATTAACCTTCTGAAGGTCCACCATATGTGTATATATATATATATATATATATATATTATATTATATATATATATATATAATATATATATATTATATCCAGCCTGTTCATGTGTTAAAGCAGACACGAAAGAAAGGAAAACACAAATATCAGCTTGATCGAAAACTTTTATGGGCCTTAGAACTTTTTAATGGTGGGCGTCACTCTCCCTAATGTTTCTATAGTGGGGTCCACTCGAGCTTTGGATCTGGATTATTCTTTGGATTATACCCTAATATGATCTCTCCAAATGGATGAACGGTGTGGATATAAAACATACATCATGGTGGGGCCCACAGAAGTTGATGTCGCTTCAATTGCAAGTCTCTATACTCAATCTGCCAGTATCTAATCCGCGTCCAATTGACTAGTGACGGACGGGGATTTCCTGTCAGCCTTTAACAGCAAGGATTTTGTATGGGCCTTACTGCAATGTTTGTGAGAAAGCCACTTCGTCCAGCCGTTGTTTTGAGATCATTTTACGACGTGGGACAAAAAATAAGGTGTATTCAAAACTTAAATGGACCACAGGAAAGGAAACAGGGAAGCTTTTAATGGGGTCATTCCTTTCCCCAGTGTCTCATCTCGTATTGCCTACTTGAGCTTTGGATGTGCATCTTTTTCCGTATCATATTTTATAATGATATATAAAATTGTTGATGGACAGTGTGGATCTAACACATAAATTATGGTGGGCTTGGAGAGGTGTCACACCTTAAAAGTTGGATTGTATATTAGGTAAGGAGAAAATCTATGTGGAATGGGCAATTTTGGATTAAAAAATAATAATCACTCAGCGCATGCATTCTTGATTCACCATTAAGCTAGAACCATTTCAAAAATTTCGGCTAAAAATGAGGAAGCACTTTCATTGTTCCGCACGCTTTCCAAATTCTCCATTGAGAGAAAAAATTAATTGGTAACAAAGGGCCTGTTTGATTTTGCAAGTGGAAATATCTGGTAAATGAGTAATCATGGCAATTTCACCCATTTGGAAATTTTTGGAATTTCTTGCCTAGGAAATCAGTTCAAAAGTGTTAATTAAAAATTTTAAACCTCACAGTAATGTATATGACATATCTATTCCGTCCATCCATTTTACCACAACATTTTGAGATATGAATCAAAAAATCACGTTAATCCAATACTCAAGTAGCCCACACCAAAAGAAACAGTAGCCCTTAGAAGTTTTTAACTGTAAGTGTATGATTTACTTTTTTCTGTAGCGTGGTCCACTAGAGCTTTGGATAGGCTCATGCCATAAATTCAGCTGGCATAATGGACGAACGGTGTGGATAAGTGACGCAGGGGAGGATGTGAGGTTGAGCACCGTCTTCCTCAAGAGGATAAGTATTCCGAATCTACGGAACTTCTCTGGACTCCTCACAGAGACTTCTCGAATCCACGAGGAAAGAAAGCATAAAATAGAAATAAATTCTAATAAATTCGAAATTGATTAATGAATGAATAAAAATGAGTTCACAACCCTTTAAATAGGGGTACCAAGCAATGGGAAAGAAATCAGAATTAAACTACAACTAAAACTCATAGAAATCACGACTTACTATAAATAGTAAACTTACTATTTATAGACGGACGTGATGTCTACTAGTGCGCAAGGTTTTCGGCCAAAAATAGTAAGTGTCCTATTTGGCTTCACCAAACCGTTCTCCTAATTATTCTAAGCTCTTTCCACGTTGGGCGCAACTCCTAAAGCCCGACAGATGAAGAGTTATAATCAAATTAAAACTTACTATTTATAGTAAAAACGAAATTAAAACAGGGAAACAATTGTCGATCCAGGGGTTTTTCACAATTCCGGGCGTTGTAACCCAGCGTAGCAGGGTTGATTGGCTAAAGTAGCTCGTTCTACCCCAAAATCATATATTTTACATCACGTAACTCATTCCGGATTGTGAGATACACCCGATTTAAGGTCCGATGGTCTGGATTACTTCTGTTGCCGACCGGGCCTTTTCTGATCCATCTTGGCCATGAAACTGTCTGCGACCCGCTCTACATCAGTCCCCTCCACTTCAAAAGAACTCGTCCTCGAGTTCTCATCCTGTGCTTGTTCATGATACTCGATTAGGTTCGCGACGTGAAAGTCCGTGAGATCGCCATGTCATTTGGAAGATCAACAACATAAACATTATCATTGATCTTTCGGATGATTGGTACCGGTCCAATCTTTTTATTCTTCAACTTGTTGTATATTTCGGTCGAAAATCGTTCCTTGCGCAGATGGACCATTACTTGATCGCTCACCTAAAACACTTTTTGTCGTCGATGCTTGTCCGCTTGCTCCTTGTACTTTTCGTTCGAGGCATATAGCTTGGTTTGTACCTCCGCATGAATGCCCATAATCTTGTCAGCCATATGTTCTGCTGCAATGCTCATGCTTGGGAGCTTGGGAAGAGGGACCAAGTTTAGTGTGTGGCGAGGTACTCGTCCGTAAATAACCTGGAACGGAGATTTTCCTGTCGAGCCGTTCACCATGTTGTTGAATGCAAACTCCGCTTGATACGAAGTTAAATCCCACTGCTTCGGTTTTTCTCCTGAAATACATCGAAGGAGATTTCCCAACATGCGATTCACAACCTCAGTTTGATCGTCAGTCTATGGGTGGTAGGCGCTGCTGAACTGAAGTCGTGTATCGAATCGAGTCCACAAAGTCCGCTAAAAGTGGCTTATGAACTTCGTGTCACGATCAGAAGTAATAGTCTTGGGAACCCCGTGTAGCCGCACAATTTCTCTGAAGAATAGATTCGCCACGTGTGTTGCATCGAGAGTCTTCTTGCATGGAATAAAGTGCGCCATTTTGGAGAAATGATATCCTATCACGAACACCGAATCCATGCTGCGTTGTGTTCGTGGAAGACCAAGCACAACGTCCATAGATAAATCCTCCCAAGGGCCGTCAGGCACGGGTAACGGGGTGTAGAGGCCCGTATTATGAGATTGCCCCTTGGCGGTCTGATAAATATAACAACGTTGGACTGCATTTTCCACATCACGTACCAATTGTAGCCAGTAATACCGTTCTTCCACAAGAGCTCGCCTCTTGTCTCGCCCAAGGTGTCCACTGAGGCCACCTCCATGTAGCTCTTAGATTATCTGTTCCCTTAGCGAACTGTTCGGGATACATAGTCGATTTTCCTTGAAAAGGAACCCGTCTTGCATATGTAAGTCGCTGGGGTGACCTTCTTGGCATCCAACTCATGCGTCCTTAAAGTCATCGTCATCGGCATATATGTCTTTGAGGCGCTCGAACCCGACAACCTCATTGCTCATAGTGACTAACAAAGTTGCACGGCGACTCAGTGCATCAGCTACTTTGTTCTGTTGCCCTGACTTGTGTTTTAGTACGAACGTGAATTCCTACAAAAACGAGAACCATCTAGCATGCACACGATTAATGTTAGCTTGACTATTAATGAATTTGAGAACTTGATGGTCCGTGTAAAGTATGAATTCCATTTGAATCAAATAATGTTGTCAGTGTCGCAGTGCCTGAACCACCGCATATAACTCGATCTCATATGTAGACCACTTCTTGCGTGCATCGCTAAGTTTCTCACTGTAGAAGGCTACCGGCCTACCTTCTTGAGACAAAACTCCCCCCAATTTCGACATATGAGGCATCACATTCGACTTCAAACAGTTTGTCGAAGTTGAAAAGTATAAGAACCGAGGTCGTAGATAATCTGCATTTGATTTCGGCAAAGCTCCTGCCGGCTTCGTTGGTCCACTGAAACTGTCCTTTCTTCATGCAATCTGTGATTGGTGGCATAATAGTACTGAAAATTTTCACGAACCGATGATAGAATGTCGCCAGTCCATGAAAACTTCGCACTTCATGATATTTGTGGGAACCGGCCATTCTCTGATTGCCTTCACCTTTTCCTCATCCACCCGAATGCCCGTGGATGTTACAACAAAACCCAGAAACAATAGGCTATCAGTCATGACGCTGTACTTTTTTAAATTGAGATACAATTTATTTTTAGTGAGCACTTGAAGGACCTTTTAGAGGTGTTCCATATGGGTGGTTTCGTCTTGACTGTATATCAAAATATCATCGAAATAAACCACAACGAACTGTCCAATGAAAAGTTTCAGAACTTGGTTCATCAATTTTATAAATGTGCTAGGCGCATTCGAGAGACCGAAGGGCATGACCATCCATTCGTATAATCCTTCCTTGGTCTTAAAGGCCGTTTTCCACTCATCACTCGGCCGTATTCGAATCTGATGCTAGCCGCTTCTTAGGTCCAATTTAGAGAATATTTTTGCATCATCTAACATGTCCAGCATATCGTCCAACCGTGGTATAGGAAACCTGTATTTTATGGTAATTTTGTTAATGGCTCGGCTGTCGACACACATACGCCAACTCCCATCTTTCTTTGGAGTTAATAGAGCTAGTACATCATATGGACTCATGCTTTCTCGAATAAGACCCTTACGGATCAACTCCTCTACTTGTCCTTGCAGAATCTCGCACTCATTCGGACTCATTCGATAATGAGGACGATTAGGTAAACTGGACCCAGGGACAAAGTCGATATGGTGTTGGATATCCCGCATGGGGGGTAACCCATCGGGAAAGTCATCAGGCCAGATTTCTTTGAATTCATGTAGTAGGGGCCTTAGTCTTTCAGGGATGATGGTAGGCTCGAGTTCTTCCCCTTTTACAATTAATGCATAAGTCTGTCCTGTTTCTTTGGATTCTTCCACGAAGTCTCGTATGGTTAAGAGAAAATGACCCTCTACTTTAGAAGTTTCAGGTGGTCCCTCTGGATCCATAGGGGTCAATATGGTCTTTCGGTCGTCCTTGACGAAGATATATATGTTATCTCGCCCTTTATGAGTGGCGTCACGGTCATATTATCAGGGTTAACCGAGTAGTATGTGACATGCTTCCATGTCAACCACATCGCATACTACTTCATCCTTATAATGTTTGCCAATTGAAAAGGATATGGTGCACTGTTCAGTTACCTTTGTTTCGCTGACCTTCTTGATCCAACCGATTGTATATGGAGAGGGATGACGCTCCGTTTTCAATTGTAATTTTTTCACCATGACCTTGGATACGATGTTCTCGCTGGTCCCACTGTCAATGAACACGTCACAAACCTTTCGATTCACCGTACATGTAACGCCCTGAAAATCGGGGGTCGAGCATAAACTCAACTCCCGAGTTCCATCGCATCACTTATGCAACAAAATGAATGATAATTGAATGTTGTCTGTATTAGTGCATTGAACATGAGTGAGATCAAGCCAAAACAGCATATCATACTCCAGAGACAATTAAATTACAAGCAGAAGACTGTGATAGATATATAAAATATATAAACTGCAGTGAGTTTCCAGAGTGTGAAAAGGTTACCAGGTTAAAGAATTACAAGTATAATTTCAAAATATTCCAAGTTGCGGAAGTGTAATGCCTTCTATCCCAAATACCATAGCCCCGTCAATACAATATCAGGTCTTCATAGACCTGTCAGAGAGTTACATGTGGGAGAAGTCCTCCTCAACATCATAGTAGTAGTCCGGCGCAGCTTCATAAGCATCGCCATCACTTGAAACTTATACAAATCTGCTTGGTGTGTTCAACACCGTCCCGTAACGTAGGAGTGAGTAGCTAACTCAGTGGAACGATAAAGCATAGGTTAACATGTTATCAACTCAGTCAAGCAGTAATGATAAAGCAGTACAATCAAACACTCCTAACTACTCTTATTAATGCAAGTATGAATGCAGTCATGATGTATGCCCTCACCACACACTCCCTCATGCGACACCATCTTACGTTCGTGGCATGCTTGCATTCCTCAGTGCTCCACATCTTCCAGGCACATGCAATGTATGATGAGCATGATTACCGAGTTGTTATTAGTCCATTTCAAACAGCAATATTGGGAAACTAAGGTACCTCCCTTGTATAATTCTCAAACATGATCCATTCTAGGGTCGTCAGTCCTAGATAATCTCATACGATGGTATGTTTTTAGGTCGCTGCAAAGGCTGTCAAGGCTGTTACGCACAATGGTTACACCACTCCCCCATCACCTCTTTAATGATTCATCACTAAATTGAAACAAGCCCGTTTCATACCCTATACACTGCGGCAAAACTCGTCGCCTCACCGCAAATTCAGAGTATGCTCGAGGTCACTACAAAGGGCTGTCAGGGCTGTTACACGCATTCGTTGCACCACTCCCCCATCACCTTATCAATGTAGGCCGACAGCATGAATATAGTGTCCCATACCACCATAATCGGCTCACGAGTCTGGTTGCTCATTGGTCACTACGGGGAGGCACGTGGCCCCAGCGTAGGCCGACAGCTCGACCACGGTGTCCCATACCACCATGCCCGGCTCATGAATCTTAGCGGATCGAGGTACCATGGTTAACAGGAATTCACTGGTAAGTTTGATACCCTAGATTCAAGCAGTAATGTCCAAACATGGTGAACATACATTAGACAGATCAGGTTACTTAATGAGCTCGGGTAGCTCTAATGCACAACAAGTTGAATGATATGAAGCACATAAGCACTTTGTGTGGCCAACCACTATCGTCGACCGAAGTACGAGTCGGGTTCGTCGAACACATCCCACGTGACAAATGAATCACAGTCACGAATTTCATCCCGTTACCGATTACCTGGACTATAACCATAGCCCCAATCACATTTAATTACAGATAGTTAAAGCAGTAATGGATCAACATTCAAATCATACAATCAAAGTCTGATATTATCCGCTTAGGGCTGCCAGAGCTGTTGCATGCACTCGTTGCTCCACTCCCCTATCACCCTTCACGGATTTATGGAATACAACTTAAACATGTAAAGTAGCCAGAGCAAAATTTAAATAAACAAGTAATTCAAACATATTAACAAGCATGTTATAAAACACAATGCAAACAGGAAATTCAAACACATACGTTTCATAAACCAGTAAGTGGTTAAACTAAACAACTTACATGAAGGAAATCATGTACATGACTAAGGTAGCTGAGATTCCTATCTCACACCCTATTAAACTTACTTCGTCACACAATTTCTCACACAGGCATTTTAGCAAACACTTAAACTACACTACAACATACATGGCGTATGTTGATTTCAACATAGAATAAGACAAATCCTTATAGTAAGGAGTTGTCGCATACACATCAATCATGTTCTTACATTCAATAGACATTTGGTAGGCATAAATCATAAATCCATATTTATTTAGTCATTTCAACAAACACTGTAAACTACATACATCAACATACATGACGTATGTTGATCACATAGGTATAAGGCCAAATCCTCTTACTAGGGATTTGCCCCAATTATTACACGTGTGCACCCACGACAGATAGTCGTGGCAAGCAGGAATCTAAGTTCCATGTTCATTCAGTCATTTCCACAAACACTTGGGCTACACATTTTGGCATATATAGTGTATATTGGCCGTGGAGTGATTTAGGGCAAATCCTTTCGTCAGAGGGGCATTGCCAATACAACAATCATATATCCATGACAATTAGTCATGGCAAGCACGAATGAGAATTCTATACTCAGTCATTTTCACAAACACTTAGAATACACTATTTTAACATACATAGTGTATATTAACAAAACATGTATTAGGGCGAGTCCTTTCGCCAAATAAGTATTTTATCCATATATAATATATTCATACAACAAATAATCATGGCAAACACATTCTCAAAATTTATACGTATACGGTACTTTCTACAAATACCTTGAGTATGTAAAATTCCATATTCTTCATCTTTAATCGAAACAGAAAACAGACAGCACTTTGTACATGTGCAATTGCATGCAGATCATGAATCTATCATTATCTGACATTGAAAGCGTTGAAAACTATAACCTATACACCTAAAGTCCACACCTTTTACCATAGAATCGTAACGAATCAGGTAGGTTTGCTAAGCTTCCATATCCGGCAATTTGGTAACCTATAGAATGAAGTAGGTTAGCTATATCTTATCCTACAACCCTTACAACTCTAAAACAGGTTAGGGTTAGGGTTTCTTACCTAGAAACGAAGTCGGATTCACCGGGAAAGCGACGAGAATGGGCTTGTAGAACGGCAGGGAAAAGGGTAGGAAGGATCTCCCACAACTCTTACTCTTTCTCTCACTTTTCTCACTTCTCTCTCTCTCTAGGGTTTCTCTCAAATTCGTATGGTTGTGAGAGAGAGGATTCTAAGGTCCTTATATAGCCTAAAAACACTCTAAAACAGACTTGTGGTCAAGGTATACTTAGGTTATAATCAAAATGACACTTTTCCAGCTCAACGGAGGACTTCTGGTGGGCCCTCTTGAGCTAAAGGTCGGACTTAAGCTCACAGACACTGGATCCAGGTGGAGTTAAGTTTTCGTTTCAGTGGAATTTCTAGACCACGCGTGGCGGACCAGTTTCAGTTCAACGGTCAGTGGATCTCGATCGGAAATTTCGAGTACACTGACACATGTATGAAAATTTTCCTGATACGAGGGTGTATTTGGGTTAGATTCTGACGGTCAGGTTGCTTACAAAATGTCCGCAAGTAACAAGTCTCAGATTACTATTTGAGATATTTATTTTGTAAAGAAAACAAGTGTTTTCACACTCTCTCGCTCCGGACTCAAGCGAACAGCCGTGGGACACTGGCTGGATTTGATTTCCGAGATAGTTGTCAAGCCCAGCGAGGCGGTCCTAAGTCCTTAACCTCGTATTATTCGGACTCCCTATGTGCGGTCCAGAACAGATACGGAGTTTCAATGTGTTCCCGTGAGCAGTCGGGTAATGAGTTTGATCCTAGATTTTATGGTAACCTAGCGTCAATGATTCTACAAGTTTTGGATCTTGCAGATCGTATTTAAAGTGATTGGTGCTAATTTCACAAGTACTCTAGTTTAACACTGGCTAATTCTCGCCTAATTTCTAAAGGATTTAGTCCTGTATGATTTCTGTCTGAGGTGGTACCTGGGCCTTTGTAGTTTGTATATTAAGTGATCCAAGTTATAATACTTAGCTAGTTTAAGATAGTATCTAGGGTGAAAGTACTTTAGAAAAATTGAAAGAACAAGGTGGTGAAGGGTGGGATTTATGAAGGAAATGGGTTCAAAAGCGGTTTTAGACTTTGAGATTGAGTTCTGACAAGTTAATAAGGTGTTAGGATCGACCCATTGCCTAAGGACGTCTAATCCCAGGTTGGCAAAAAAATTCGGGATGTTACAGTACACCTAGTGCGGAAGATGTTATGCAGCTGTAGATGCACTTCTTTTCTTTGTGCATATAATAGTCTCCTCACGACGAGCGACTCGCCGTGATCTTGCTGAACCCAACCTGAATCATCTGCCTCGTCCTCGGTGGTATGCCCCTGTTCTTCAATATCTGGATCTTCATAAGCGTTATCAGCATTACCATCATTGATGGCGAGGTTTGCCACTTTTTGCTGGGGACAAGTATTTGATAGGTGGCCCGGTAGGTCACAACGATAGCAGTTGTCGGGCCTTGGCCGAGTATAGTGGTTCGGGATTCTACTTGGACCAGCAGCAGTCGATATGCCACTTTGGGGTCTAGCCTGATCTCGGTTCTCAGACGTAGGAGGTTGAGTGCGTGCTCCTACGGGCTCCTTCCCCCTGTGCTGTGCAGTTCCCTAGGGCGGACCTACCATAGGGATCCTTGCAGTCGGATAGGTCCATATGTTAGGACGTTCAAGTTGCGATTCTGCCCGGGTAGCTAACTTGATCGCATCATTCATCGTCCAGACGGATTGCATCTGGACTCGATCCTAGATAGTCATACACAATCCACCATTGAATCGGACGACTTGCTGCGATTCAGTCTCGACCAAATCGTTACGTACCGCCAGGTGGTAAAATTCTTCTGCGTATTCTCTCATCGACCGACTACCCTGTCGACAATTTTGGTATTGTTGAAATAATACCTGATCGTAATCGCTAGGGAGGAATCAGGCACGTAGTAACTGCTTCATCCGCTGCTAGGTGCAGATTGGTGCTTTCGTTTGCCTGGTTCGCGCGAGTTGCAATTGTTCCCACTAGGCCGAAGCTCCTCCTTTCAGCTTGTAAACCACAAGCTTGACTTCTTTGCTTCAGGGATGTCCATATAGTCGAAAAATCGCTCAACTTCAGAAAGTCAATCGAGAAAATCATCAATGTATAGTTGGCCATTGAAACTAGGAATATCAACCCGCATCTTGAATTCTCTATCCGTTCGATCTACTCGATCGCCGCCAGGTCTGGGGTGTTGGAAGATTATGTCGTCAATTTCCTCCTCACTGGAGCCCCCTTCCTCAGGAATGACCCTTGGATGCACTGCCGATACTATCCTGCGATTAGGGCGATTATGAGTTTCAGCAATTGGCGGTGGAGGATTACCACCAGGAATACGGAGTTGCCTTAGGTTTTCCGCTAAGAGATTCGCTATGCGGTCGATGGAAGCTTGCAGCCCTTGCATGGTTTGCCGATTCTCTTGTTGCACTACTTTGAAAGCTGCCGCCGTTAAAGATAAATTCCCTGGAGCACCGCCCATGGGATTGTTGCCCGACCCGTCGTTAGAAGTCATCGATCCGAGGAGAAACCTAGCTTTGATACCCAACTGACGTAGGGGAGGACGTGAGGTCGAGCACCATCTTCCTCAAGAGGATAAGTATTCCGAATCCACGGAACTTCTCTGGACTCCTCACGGAGACTTCTCGAATCCACGAGGAAAGAAAGCATAAAATAGAAATAAATTCTAATAAATTCGAAATTGATTAATGAATGAATAAAAACGAGTTCACAACCCTTTAAATAGGGGTACCAAGCAATGGGAAAGAAATCAGAATCAAACTACAACTAAAATTCCTAGAAATCGCGACTTACTATAAATAGTAAACTTACTATTTATAGACGGTCGTGATGTCTACTAGTGCGCAAGGTTTTCGGCCAAAAATAGTAAGTGTCCTATTTGGCTTTACCAAACCGTTCTCCTAATTATTCTAAGCTCTTTCCATGTTGGGCGCAACTCCTAAAGCCCGACGGATGAAGAGTTATAATCAAACTAAAACTTACTATCTATAGTAAAAACGAAATTAAAACAGGGAAACGATTGTCGATCCAAGGGTTTTTCGCAATTTCGGGTTTCGCAACCCAGCATAGCAGGGTTGGTTGGCTAAAGTAGCTCGTTCTACCCCAAAATCATATATTTTATGTCAGGTAACTCATTCCGGATTGTGAGATACGCCCGATTTAAGGTCCGATGGTCTGGATCACTTCTGTTGCCGACTGGGCCTTTTCTGATCCATCTTGGCCATGAAACTGTCAGCGGTCCGCTCTACATCAATAAGCGAAATGCATCACAGTGGGACTCACGAATATTTTGCAATATTCTCGATTCGGGTGTTCAAAAAGTAGGTAGTCAAATCAAGTATGGGTGGAATGTTGTAAATGTGCTGGGAAATAATCATTACTCCCTTTTGCAGGATATTTACCAATGTCCTGGAAATTAAACAAGCCATAAATAGTTGTAATAGGTTAAGGTAGGTACCGCCCTTCGCAAAGCTGAAGCATATTAGGCTTTTGAACCTCTCTTATACTGGAATCAAAGAACTGCCACATGGGATGGAATGTTTGTTAATCTCAAAGTGCTTTTATGTTCTTTCTAAAGAGTGGGTTGATTTTGATAGGTACGTCAGATCTGGAAAAGCTTCCATCTCAGCTCAGAATCCTGTAGTCTCACCTTAGAGAAATATAGGATGGATTTTGTTAATTGTAATTTCATGGGGGAAGAGAACTCCTTCATGCTTCCTGATAGTATTGAAGCGTTGGATATGTATGGATGCCAACTGTCAAGCTTGCCCCGCTTGTCTCGCTTGCAACGCTTTCACGAATGTGGCATCTTCTCATGTAGCATGGAGTGGTTGTTGCTGATAGGAGAACAACCATCAGAGCGTCTTTACCCTCAATCCAGTTTGTGTCTAAGAGAGCTTCTGAGTTTCAGGGGCCTGTGTAAGGGAGTCTTGCCACCTGGTTGATTTGCATGCCTCAGACGCCTGTCCATGGATACCAGGTGTTGGAGAATCTAATGTCACTTGAATTGTTTCAGCACCTCCAATGCCTTGAACAAATCGAGATTGCCGAATGCAGTGAGATGGAGGAGGTGATAGAAGGAGGAGGAGAAGCTATGGTTGAAGAAGGTGATAACAACACCAATAACGATGCCATCCTACTCCCTAACTTGAGGGAGTTGAATTTGATAAATGTAGGGAAATTGAAAAGTATTTATAAGTGGGTAATCATTTACCCTTCCCTGATCGAGATTTCTATAGTGGGTTGTTGTCAGTTGAAGAAGATCCCTCTTTCCTTGGGTAACTCAACATCTATTATGGTTGGAGAGATAGCAGGAAGGAAAGAGTGGTGGGATGCATTGGAGTGGGATGATCCCAACACAAAACACTCCTCCAACTTCTTTTTAAAGAAGAAGAAGAAGACGAAGGAGGAGGACGAGAAGGATGTGGAATGAAAAGAAATGGAGAACAAGAACTAGAAGAGGTTGCTTTGAAGTCACAGCGGCGAGAATCTCCCAAAACAGAGAATTTTACTACTACTGCTAGCCCACCATAACCACAGACAGCACAGACCAAACACCTGCCTCCACAGCGATACTTCCAAGATGCAGCGATCCACCAAGCTGAATCCAACAAACAAACAACTACCATAGCCTAGGACAGGCGAGGCGAGAGACTCACTGGCAGCAGGGCAGAGGGAACCAACATGCACAACAGAAGGTGAACCGATCTACAGGCGACATGCAACAAGGTGGGCCACAAGCAGCAAAAAAGATAACCTTGACCCCCAGCAACAACTGAAACAGGGCAGCAAACCCTCCAACAGACTTAAAACATCAACAGGGCAACAATGCAGCTGTGGTGTGGCTTGTGTTTAGCTTTCGTCACGTTTCTGTTGTTCTGTTGGTTAGTCGTGTTATAATATGGGTGAGGCCTAATTCTTCTTGTGACACCCACCTGAACCACTGTATTTTTTTTTTTCTTCGTATTAACAAAGCTACAGGTAGTGTTCTCATTTGAAAAAAAAAAAATAATAAAAAATAAAAAATAAAAAAAATAAAAAATCCATGGGGCCAAAAATCAGCACCAACCAATGGTTATCGTACTATGCCTCTAGGGTGTCTATCTTTCATCAACCCTATTCATCCAGTTCATCATATGCAAATAAAAAGGATGAAGAGAAACAAAAATCAGTCTAGTTCAAAACTCACGTGTGCACAATTGTACATTGTTCCCCTTGGTGTGGCCCATGTGTGGTTTTTACTGCTTCAATCTTTTGTATGCATGCCTTTTTTTTTTTTTATTTACCACACGCACAAACACACTCACGCTGGTGGAATTTCACCACCTACGGATACTTGAACCTTTGACCGGGTGTTGAAACTCGTGTGGGTCTACCACCCGAGCAAGAGTAAGGATCCTTGCATGCGTGGTTAAAATAAGGGTTATCACCTGATGAGTGGATTGGATTTTACATATTATAGTATGGTGGCCTGAGAGAGCTCTGAGTGGTCTAGGTGTGAAATTTAAGTCTCATAAATTGCATGATCTCAACTATGATGGAAAAAGAGAGTACAAAATTCATTAGGCAGACCCCACTAAAATGGAAGGGTTGATAATGCTGACTTGGCAAATGGAAGTAGCCTGCCTTTTCCAGCCTGATTTTTTTAAGATGGGTGATCTTGGCCCAATTATTTTGGGACCGCATGCTATCTGTGAAGGATAGAATTAAATTTTCAAACATGGTGTATGCTTTGCCAACAATGAATAAAAGTGTAACATTCCTATAATAATGCACCCTAAAACCATCGAGCATTGTGGACCCAATGTAGACAGGTCATGCGGAGGTCAGATTGATTGAACAATCCTAACCTTCGGTTAACAGGCCTTTTTCTAAATTTAATTTTTGACTATTTATAATAAAAATGGAAATAAAAAGAACTTTCGCCGATCCCATGAAATCTTGCAAATCCAGAGTAGGTAACACGGCATAGAGGAGTTTTGATGGGTTTCAAACTCTTCAACCCTTGCAACTATATAAACAAGGTTAGGTCCCCAATCCTACATATATTTGAAGTCTTTTCTTTCCAACCCAATGCTTTTCTAAGGGTGTAAGGTGTAGAAGATGCCAGCATTCGCCTTCAACAGTTTCTTCACATTTAGGTACACATTTTAGTCAGTTTATTCAATCTCCATACTCGATGTATAGCTATCCTTTTCAACTCCACAACCTATAGTTTACATGAGCAAGATGGGATTGGCTTTTCACGGAGCCTTAACCACCACCCAAGCCCCATTTTCCTCAAACCAAGTTTCTAGGAACCCTTGAGAATCTAGCCATGACACGTGGGTCAGACTAGCCAAAGTCTGTGCCCACCCCCACTCCTTTTTACCCAAAAAATTAAAGTGCAAAAATATTATTTCTGCAACTCTATTCAGAAATAATATCTCCACCGTCCAAAGACCCAGTTAAGAAACAGATCATATCTTTGGGATGTCCAAATATTAGATAGATTTTTTCTTATATATTTAGTTATTATCAAATGAAGAAAGGTAAGGTGTATTTATTCATAAGATGTAGATTTTGCACACCTTAGTTTGAACTGTCCATTGTTTTTTACAAGTGCAGCTCATAAGATAGGTTGACCATCCTAATTTTGGGCCAGTTCATCTGCATAAGCACATGAAGGATATCCAGCATTCCTAGTTGGCATATCTGGCTACACTTAGGTTTGTCAAGAGGTGGACCTGACCCAATATTAATGGGTTTAGGTCCAATTTTCAGACTTGTTTACAAATATGGTTGGGTGTTCGTCATTTTAGACCTGGTTTTAAATGGCTCTGTTGGGTCCGGTCTAAGTTGGGTCCAGTTAATTCTAATAGCAATATATTTAAATATGTTAATTATTCTAAGTAATTGATGAGGTTTGATAAGCTATGCATGTAAGAGAGCCCATTTACACCACAAAAGCACATGTGCGTGTGATATGATCCATCCACCGAGTATGATCTGGGACGGGATTAGGTGTTACCCGGGTTACACATTTGTGGTGTTACCCTAACTATGGGGCCCACTTTGATGAATGTATATATATATATATATATATATATATATATATATATATATATATATATTATATTATATATATCATGCCATCTATCTATTTTTTCTAGATCATTTTAGAATGTAGTCCCAAAAATTAAGAAGATCCAAATCTCAGGTGGGCCACACCACAGGAAAAGTGGTAATTGATTTCCCACCATTAAAAACCACCTAGATCCTACGTAGAGCCTACCATGATGTTTATTTTTCATCCAACCCAAACCCCATTGTTACCCTAACTATGGTGCCACAAAAGTTTTGGATCAAGCTGATATTTGTCTTTTCCCACTCATTCAGGTCTATATGATCTTATAAACAGGTTGGATGGCAAATAAAAATCAAGGTAAGCCCAGAGTAGGTCTCAATGGTGGGCGTCAATCGAACCACTGCTTAAATGTGGTGTGGTCCACTTGAGGCTCATTTTTCATCCAACCCAAACCCCATTGTTACCCTAACTGGATTTGCCTCATTTTTCAGGCTCGTAACATAAAATGATGGAAAAAATGGATGAACGGTGTGGATAAAAGCCATACATCTAGCCTGTTCGGAGCTTGAATTTTTGGGGCTGAACCACGTTGGTCTGGTTCGGACCGAATATTGCGCTCGATTGACATATCTGGGCATAAAACTAAAGCCCATTTATTAAATGAACTGGGATCATAATGTGTTTAGAGAGCCCATCTCCCTGACCTGGCCTAGTCTGTTTAGGGTTTCAACTTTCATGGGTCTTTTTTTCATGTATAATAAATGGTGGGGCACACTTGATGAACGGTCCAGATCTTGCAACAAGGTGCGTGGGTAGGCTTGGGCTTGGACTGGGCTTGGAGTAGGTTTTACTTTGCAGGTGGGCTTGGACATGTCTGGCCCATTGACAGCCCGGTCAGCCCAGTCCATGGGGTAAAATGCCCCCGTGATTGATAGTCTGTGGGACCACCAAAGTGTGTTCAGATCGAACCGTTCGTCCTGGGTCCCACAATGGTTCAATCGTGAAGAAATTTCTACCAATCGTAAGATTCGGTACGTTGGGACTGCTAAAAATCATTTCTAACCGTCCATTTGATACCCAGTGATCGAATGGCTAGAATCATCCAATCAGCGTGAGATTTGAGCTATATTTCGTCCACGGTGGAGCCCGTGATTTGAATAGTCTGGAGTCAACAGTGGATCTGAACCGTTGATGTGATTGGCCTCACTCTGGATTGCATATCCACCGAAAGACTCGTGGATGGGAGATTGCTAAATCTTCAATTGGTTGAGAAAAAACATTATATCGACTGTCCTTATTAAAAAAAGGGTTGCTTGCATCTGCCTACTTTCTCTTATATAACAAATGGACATGCCCCCTCTAGTTTAAATTTTACAAATACCTCCCTTCTGTCATCCTGACCAAAATATCCTTACTTTAGGTAGAAAGACATCAGACGAATATGTGGAACTAGTGTGGGGCCGGCCCATCATGCTGTATGCCTAGCATCTAACTTGCGGCACTAGTCAGTTCTGGCATGCGCACGTTATGTGTGTGCTACTTTGATTTGGATCTCTAACAGATGGGTTATTGTTGATGTTTTAAATCTGTCAATAAGTAGGTCTATTGATGCCATTGACCGACAACCCGATGCTATCGACATATGCTTAATCCCTTTGAAAAAAAACTAAAAAAATCATGTTGGTTTTTGGAACGTTTTTGTGTTGCTACTCGATGGCATCGAAGGAGTTCGATGCTATCAACGGATCCTCATTGGAGTGTCGATGTCATCGAAAGTTCCATTGAAGATGTGTGTAGAATTGCATAAGTGCATAAGTTGTTGTTTTTTTTAAAAAAAAAAAAAAAAATTCGGTTGTGATATTATATATCAAGTGTAATTGGGATTTGGGATAGTGGGTGATGTATTAGGTCTTTCTAAATCATTCCTAAGGGTTCAAGGGCATAGCTAGGGCTTGTGAAAAGAGATTCCAGACCTATTCGAATCGATAAGACTCTATCTTGTAATTTCTGCTTTCATAGTGCATTACTCGCTGTTTCGTGTCGTGGTTTTTTCTTATAAGAGGTTTTCCATGTAAAAATTGGATTATTCTTGTTTGAGCTTGGTTGTATGATTGCGTGTACTTTGCTTGATTCGTTTTTGTGTACTTTCGTATGTCTCTTTGAGTCTCATTTACTCCAAATGAGACTCAAAGGGTATTGTTGAAAAATATAAAACCAGACTTGTTGCTAAGGCTTTTAACCAAAGTGAAGTGATTGATTTTAAGGAGATTTTCTTACCTATGATAAAAAAATGACAGTGACTCATTCTCCTCACATGTGACCCTCCACCATCCACGCCATCCAAAAAAGAGGTGCATTGATGACATAGCATGTCTCGAAAATTAATGATCAACCAATCTTAACCATTCAATCTATTTTTTTATAAAATGGATGGTTAAAAGGAAAGTAGTTAAACTCCAAATTCCACCGCCCAAATCAGATGATTCAATTCATACTCTTAGTGTAAGATATAGTACTCCATCAATAATTGGATCAGTAATTTCGATAGCTTTGGTTGTCATGTACCGTTTCTATGCACACACAGGTACAAGTCAGCTAATGCACATACCATCATATATGCCAGCATGGCAGACAATATATACCCCATTCATTACAAGGGTACCACTATCTAGAATACCCCCAGAATCAAATTAATCTACTTATAAAGTGGCCCTATTTAACTAAACACATGCATAGGTGCAAAAACAATAGTCGTCCACATATTACTAATTAATATTATGATATAATTGCTGAGAAGACAACCAACACCTATACAGAAAACACCTGGTCGATCGGATGGCTTGAATATTTCACCTGTATGCCATACTTGCATATGCGGTCTCATATGCATTAGAAAAGCCCTTGGCTCTAAAATAATAATTCATGCCTAACTTGTGGACGAGTGCATGGTGGTAAAGATTTTTTAATAAAAGGCATATGCACATAATTAAAAGGGGTAAGTTTACCAATGCAATTATAGGATAAATTTAGGTGGACAGCCAAAAATTTCCATTTTTTAAAAATTATTTATAATAGTCAGGCTTTGTTAGTTATGTGAGACTTTTTTTTTTTTTTTTAAAATCACATCAAAGAAATATAACCATGACAAAAAAAAGATGCGACATTATTAGGCTTTTTATAATTATTATTGGACATGCAACAAAATGCGTTATGATAGTCTTATGTAATTATTGGACAACCAAACGCGTTATCATTGTCTTATGTGGAATAAGGTATGATAATTGCTTTGCTAACACTTACCTGTCCAAGTTAGCTAACACACACTACCCCTCATATACTAGCGTCACACACAGGTGAAATATCCAAGCCATTGATCATATGGATCCCGCTGTGTAGATGCTACTGCCAAAAAATAAAGGCAGTCCAATAAATAGACATGCAATGATATTATAAATACGTGGACAGGTTAGAAAATTTCAGCCAACCTTTTTACAACCGTATATTTGTTCAATTAATTTTGGACCACTTGACAATTGGAAAGAGCTAGTATTCTCTTTTGATGGATGGTTTGGATATTGCACTTGTGTGCTAGAATGGCACAATTAGTGGTGTGTGCATTAGCAGTAGGGTTGTACACGAACCAAGTTAGCTCAGTTACCTCGCTCGACTTGACTCAAAAAAGCTCAATTCGACTTGGTTTGAAACTGAATTCGAGCCGAGTCGAGCCGTTTTTTTAGCTCGAAAAAATTTTGAACCGAGTTCGAGCTTGCCCGAGAATGAACCCCAACTCGAATTGAACTCGGATCGAACCAGTTCAGTGATTCAGTTTCTTTGATATTGATGTTGATCACCAAGTGTTTGATGAAATGACTCAACGAAGTGTCAGCTGGGGGCAAGGAAGATATGTATATGAAACAAATACCATTTTTTTTCTTAATTTTGATGTTGCTTACAAGGTGTTTGATGAAATATCTGTAAATAGTTGCTATTGTTTTACATACAGTAAGAAATTGAAAGTGTGCTTCGTGTGTTTGTGAAAATGTTGCACTGGCTCAATCTTGGCTCGAACTGGCCTGAACTGCTGACTAAACCGAGCCGAGATAGCCAATTAAGCTTGAGGACTGAGCCAAGCTGAGTTCGAGCTGGGGTCAGCTAGTGGCCGAGCCAAGTCAAGCCATGCCAAGCTCGATTCACTTCAACTCCTGTACACCTTTAATTAGCAGCCTTGCAGATGCATGTGAACTTAGTAAAACTATTATTATTTGAAGATTTTCCATTTCTGGTGTCTGATCACCACTTTAAACTAATTACATTCTAATAATTATTTTGGGCCACGAATATTTTACATGTAAATATGGACGTGGATTTCCCGCAACACCTTTGGAAGGAAGTTGTTGCGCTGGAAACCTAGGTGGGGCCCACAGTGATGTTTGTGATAAATCTATCCCATCCATTCATTTTTTGAGATTAATTTAGGCAATTGAGACAAAAAGCGAGCAGCATCCAAGATTCAATTGGGCCACACAGAAGGAAAAGGTGGGTAGGAAAATTCCTACCGTTGAAACCTCCCTAGGTCAAAAGTGATGTTTACATACCATCCATACTGTTAATAACGTCATTCCTATTTGGATGAACTGAAAACACAAATATTAGCCTGATTCAAAAAATTTATAGCCCCACTAATATTTAAACTGTGGAAGTTCAATACTCACATTTTCACTCCACTTGGAGTGTTGAATCCGGCTTATTTTTGGCCTTATGTCCTAAAATAATCTCACAAAATGTATGTACATGTGAATTTATCACAAACATCATGGTGTGCCCACGAAATCGGCGTCCGTATGACAACTAAAAAAAGAAAAGGTATCATGTCCAAGCCATTGGACATAAGGTATAGTCTACATAGTTAATATCGTCCAACCTATTAAGTGAATGCAAAATCCAACCCTTCTCCCACCGTAAAAATCAGCCCCTTTTGCTCATTAAGTCAGCTAAAATATAGATCATAATTTCTAGACATTGATAAATAGAAAACAACAAGTATGATCTAGTTGATGAGAAAATGTGGCTGATTTTTACCTAAAATATTGCAGCCCTATGTTCTCATAAATTTCCGTTCTCAGCTAATATCGGTTCCTCTTGAATCTCATCGAGTGTGTGATATGTCGTTCTTGTCCAAAAGGCTTCGCATCGCCTGAGACTAGTCTTTGTAGTTGTTACCGTCGAATTGTTGTCCTTTTAGTTGTTCAACGATTAACACTTTGGAGGCCATCTCTACATTACATCAAGTATCACTAGTTAGCTATGATCTAAGGTATTGATACTAATCATCAGCATTTTTACATGTTATTCAAAATTTCAAAGTATAAAAGTAGTCAACACATCTTAACGAGATCTGAAAGTTCACATACTCGAATGGGCGGTGTAGATCAATCAAGTTCTCTTTTCAAGATGAGTTTAATTCTTTTATAAGAATATATTTGTATAACGTGCAATATTCCATTATTTGGTTGCATGCATCATTTGGTGGGGGAGAATTAACTCCCACTCAGGTTATGCACAACCTTTTTATTTAGCGAGAGCATTCTAGCACTACGGTTTTTTTTTTTTTTTTTTTTTAATAATGAAAAATGGGCTTAGTTCTAGTCATACCAAGCCTGATTATTTCATACATATAAACATTATCATAGAAAAATTAAAGTGCTAAGATATAAAGAGAGTTCTATCATCACCAGTGATCATGACCATTAGCCATGGATCCGATCATTGCCGTTAATAATCATTGTTGATGATGGATCCTATCATTAACATTGATCATCATGGTTAATGATCGTTCCGATCACTAATGATATCTAGATTACTAATTCTCAAAGCATATTTAATCTACACCATCCATATTTCCGCTAAATATGGTTAACAGTTTGCAAAAAGAAGAACATACCACATAAAAATTGCATAAGCTTAATTACAAGAGAATTCAAATAACTTAACCAATTAGGTGACCACTTTATTTGTGATAGTTTGGCCCATGGATTACAATCAATAGATATGATTGGCCCACCTGATAAGCCGATCAGGCAGTTACTCAGAGTTGATGGGCCCACCTAATGAACTTCCTGAATCTTCCACATGTGTGATGCTATAACATGTGCGGATTGTCTGCAAAGAGCATTCCTCAGGTATAGGATACAATAATCATCATGGTTGATGAGTTTTTCTATGATGTCAACCACGTAAATATATATATATTATATATATATATATATATATATATATATATATATATATATATATATATATATATATAATAAATTAAAGAATATTGGAGTTATTTGATACTGTGGCTGTCGTATGAAATTGATACATTGACATTCATAAATGGTACACATGGCATATATTTAGTCATGTTAAATCCATTAAATTATGGCACTCACTATTTTTAAGTTACAGTAATATTTCTCATAATTTTAGAGTCCCACAGTCAGGGCCACAGCTAATCCGCTCACGGCCAGGCCACACGGAACAATAGGATGGCAAGCCAACCGTAGGTTTGTGCATGGGATGCGGATTACGTCCGGAAAGTACAAAAATTAGGCTAAAGGAAGACTTAGGTGGGCCACAACACGTGAAGTATGAGGTTTTATGTGCAATTATACATGGTTCCCATTGATTTGTCCGATATGAATTTTTTGACGAGCTGATCTTTTGTACGTATGGTGAACAAAATTATCATGTGATGAATAGACTGAATTTCAGACATACTAACATGGTGGCCCCAAAAGTGCTTGTAGATCACCTCTAGTCCATGCATTAATGGCCAAAATCTGTCCAGACGTGAACCTTAGACATTTAACCTTTGGTTGAAATTTTGGTACACATGAGGGGCCCACTTCAGTGATATGGGGGACCCACGTAATGTTTATATGACATCCAATCCGCTGCATCAGTTGCATTGTCTCATTGTGTGGACGCAGACAGTGTCAAAATCACACCCAGTAGTGTGTTGTAGGCCCAACGTGATGTATGTGTTTTACATCCATGTCGTTCATCCGTATACCAGATCATTTTAAGAACTATCCGTTTTCCAGATCTTGCAAGACAAGTGCAAGATCTTAACCATTCATATGTAATTCTACTGTTGATATAATATACTGTGGCCCATAAATCAAGTATGACAACTAATCAAGTGATTTAGATCTCATATACATCAAGTGTATCATTGTTATCTGAATTCTATTTTTCTTCTCAAGCCTAAATACATGCTCGCCAAATGGATGGACGGTTTGGATATAACATATACCTTGTGATCAGATGCACAGAATTTGCTGACGCCAATACAGCAGCTAGATTGCTGGTGTGAGGTGCACTAGCCAATCCGCTTCCCACGTGGGTTGACATGCCTTTTCACAAGCAGGTTTAGGAAAGTCCCTGGGCCTTCTCTCTGCAGAGATGCAGCCTCCGCAAGGAGGATATTTCATGTGGGACTCCTGTCGCTTCGCGCAACGAGCTGAGACACATGTGGAGCTATAGTCCTGCCGGAAGATCTTGGCTCAACCCAATGGGTTGACGTGTATTTTAATTATTCAAATTCTTATGGCACCAAGAATTATTTAAATTCTTATCCACCGTACACATGGTTGGCGTGTATGGAATCCAGATCATCCAAATTTTACACGTGCATATGCATCCATGTGGGTACAAATTCGATGTAACTATGCACATCGAGAGTCATAGTGCGCATACTGATCTGATACCATACAAAAGCCATAAGCAGGAATCCAATACAAAGCAAATTATCTAAAAGGAATTCTTAGCTTAAAAGGGGCCACTTACCTTTTGTAATGAAAATATTAAATCGGAGATCCGCCGTTGAATGCTCTAATACCACTGATAGGAAGTGCGGAAGTGTGAGCCCTCAAGATTTGACGGTCTACACGATATAGAACCTCCACAAAGTTGAAGATGAACGCTACAGATCCAGCGGCCCACCTATTTACTATTGGAGTAGATGGGTCTATTCACCCATCTGATTCAACGGTAAAGATGGTCCCGGATTACGATATATGGCTTAGATCGTCCCAAGGATAAGCTAAATGGACAAAATTCAATATACCACTTTTTCTATTCTTTTACTCTCGTTATTCCTTATTGATTTTTCACGAGAGAGTCTCATCTATTTATACGAAGGGACGAGAGTTTGGCTCAGACCAGAAGTTATCTGGTATTATCCCTATCACCTCATCTTATTTAAACTTGAATTTGAAACCTTTCTCATAACGGAAGAGGCCTAGATTCATGGGACCCACCATTAGTGATTGCTCACCAGTGGGCCCCATTGGCCTATGTCCAACATTTACACCATCCATCATAAGGGTACCACTATCTAGATTACCAACCCCATAATCAAGTCAATCTACTACTCAAGTGGGTCCTATTTAACTAAACATATGCATGGGTGAAAAAACAATAGTCGAAAGTTTTTAACCTGTCCACATATTACTAATATCATGGCATACTTGCTGAGTAGACAACCAACACCTGTACAGAAAACAACTGGTCGGATGGCTTGAATATTTCACCTATGTGCCACACCAGCTTGCATATGCAGTCACATATGCATTAGGTGGACAGCTAAAAATATTCATTTTATTTATTTATAATAATATGGCTTTGTTAGCTATGTGAAGACTTTTTTTTAATAAAATCAAAGAAATGTAAGCACGACGAAAAAGGATGTGACATCATTAGGCCTTTTCTAATTATTAATGGACAACGAAACGCGTTATCATAGTCTTATGTAATTATTGGACAACCAAACGCGTATTCATTATCTTATGTGGAATAAGGTATAAGGAGCTTTGCTAACGCTTAGCTGTCCAAATTAGCTACCACACACATACTAGCGTTACACACAGGTGAAATATCCAAGCCATTGATCATATGGATCCAGCTGTGTAGATGCTACTGCCAAAAAATAAAGATGGTCCAATAAATAGGCATGCGACAGGTTAGAAATTTTCGGCCAACCTTTTCACCATCCTACATTTGTTCAATTAACTTTGGACCACCTGACCATTAGAAAGACCTAATATTCTCTTTTGATGGATGGTTTGGATATTGCACTCGTGTGCTAGAATGGAACAAGTAGTGGCGTGTGCAATAGCAGCCTTGCACATGCGCGTGAGCTTAGCAAAACTACGATTATTTGAATATTTTATATTGGCGGCGTCTGACCACCACTTTAAACTAATTACATTCTACAAATCGTTTGGGCCCACGAATATTTGACATGTAAATATCATATCACGGCGTGGATTTCTTGCCACAGCCTTAAGCGGGAAGTTCCTGCAATGGAAATCTAGGTGGGCCCATCGCGATGTTTGTCATAAATCCATCCCGTCCATCCTTTTTGTGAGATTAATTTAGACAATTGAGACCAAAAGTGAGCATGATCCTAGACTCAAGCAGGCCTCACTAAAGGAAATTCCTACCATTGAAACCTCCCTAGGGTCGAAAGTGATGTTTACAAGTCGTCCGTACCGTTAATAAGGTCATTCCTGTTTGGATGAACTGAAAGTACAAATATTAGCCTAATTCAAATTTTCTCTGGCCCACGAATATTTCAACAGTGTAAGTTCAATTTTCACGTTTTCAGCCCACTTGAGTATTGGATCCAGTTTATTTTTTGACCTCATGTCTTAAAATGATCTCACAAAATGGATGGACGGGGTGGATTTCTCACAAACATAACGGTGGCCTCACCTAGGTTTTCAAACTTACTGCGAAAGTCTTTCACAGTAAATCCACGTCCGTACGATGACAAAAAGAAAAGATATCGTGTCCAAGCCATTGGACCATAAGGTATTCTCTACCTAGAGGAAAACTTCCAACCTATTAAGTGAATGGAAAATCCAACCCTTCCAATGGATTGATACTACTTTGAAAATTACGCTAAGCAAAAATAAGCTCATCTTCCCATCAGATGGCTAACAGATAGACTATAATTTCTAGACATTGATAAATAGAAAAATATATGTGTGAACTACTTCTTGGAAATTTTGGCTGATTTTTATGTAAAATGATTAGACCAACCTATTAGATGTGTTGGATTTTTCATCTCACATGAAGGGTTGGAAATTATCTTTTGGAGAGACCATAGTCATGGTCCAGACGGTTGGACTAGAGAACGCGTTTAAAAAAGTAGTCCCAATGCGTAGCCAATAGCCAGAGAAAAAGCAATCCCTTTGTGAAAGATTTAATGCTCTGGCAGAGTGCGATGGTTCATACATATGAACCTAAATTACTTAGCAGGGACCGTCCAGGCTTTGAAAAGCACTGTAAATGGGCCACATCTAGTCTAATCAGCATCTAGTTTATCCAATGAATTTGATTTTCTAGAGTGGGAGTATATCATTTCTAGATGCACGTGTGTAGATCATCAAACTCTGCTGGAGTATCAAATAATTCTTCAAGAGGAAATACATGTGAATTGTTTTTTGATAAAATTATCACTGTAAACGCCACCTTTTATCCAGCTTATTTACTGAGCCGTCTAAAACTTACCTTCCCAACTTATACCTTTCAAGTATGGACAAAGCATTTGAGGATGAAAATACCCTTGTTTTTCACTATCGTTGCTTTCATTGCCTTTAATGAAAAACCCAGGCGCGCCTGTTCAAAATACCTGCCTTTCACTCCCTTGCAACGAAAAACCTATGCACGCATGTTTTTCTTTTCTTTTTTCCTTACTAAAATCTCTGTTTATCATCTACATATTATCATTCTACATTGGCATTTTTCATCTTGGCTAGGGTTACATGACATATTATCATTCTACATTTGTCATTTTCCATCTTGACCAGGGTTACGTGAAATCATACAAACTGGTTGCATTTGCAATCCTTGAAAAAGTTTAAAATATTCCCTCATTCCAAAGCACCCTTCTTCAACTTGCATTTGACTAGTACTACGGTTGTCGGAGGTACAGATGTTTAAAAAAATGCTAGGCTCGTACAATTTCATTGCATGTGAAGTTCAGTCAATTCCATATGTTCGGATCGGTGAATTTCATGGGAGAGTTATTTGATGCTAGCTAAGGTCAATCTAATGCAAGTTGATGCGCATATATTAGGCTTAATCAATTTCATGTGTTAGACAATTAGTCAATTTTATGCGTTGATCGGTCAAATTCATGTGAAACTCGCTCAATTCCGTTTGAAGCTCACTCAATTCTATAGTAGGGCTCACTTAATTTCATACTAGGGTCGCTCAATTTAATGTTTACCCAGCTCAATTTCATGCTAGGCTCGCTCAATTTAATGTTTGCCCAGCTTAATTTCATGCTAGCTAAGGTCAATTTAATGTTCGCTTCGATAAATTTCATGTAAGGCTCGTTCAATTTAATGTTTTTCCCGATAATTTTCATGTTAGGTTCGCTCAATTTAATGTTTGCCCAGCTAAATTTTATGCTAGGCTGGCTCAATTTAATGTTTGCTCACCTCGATCCATGTTAGGCTCGCTCAATTTAATGTGCGCCCAGCTCAACTTCATGCTAGGCCCGCTCAATTTAATGTTTACCTCAATAAATTTCATGCTAGGCTCGCTTAATTTAATGTTTGCTTCGATAATTTCATGCTAGGCTCTCTCAGTTTGCCTAGCTCAATTTCATGCTAGGCTGGCTTAATTTAATTTTTGTCCAGCTCAATTTCATGCTAGGCTCTCTCAATTTAATGTTTGCCTAGCAAAATTTCATACTAGGTTGGCTTAATTTAATGTTTGCCCAGCTCAATTTCATGCTAGGCTCTCAATTTAATGTTTGTCTGGCTCGATTTCATGCTAGACTTGCTCAATTTAATGTTTGCCCAACTCAATTTCATGCTAGGCTCGCTCAATTTAATATTTGTCCAACTCAATTTCATGCTAAGTTCGCTCAATTTAATGTTTGCTCAGCTCAATGTCATGCTATGCTCGCTGAATTTAATGTTTGCCCGGCTCAATTTCATGTTATGCTCGCTCGATTTAATGTTTGCCTTGCTTAATTTCATGTTTATCTCGCTCAATTTCATATTTGCCTCGCTCAATTTCATGTTTTCTTGCATAGTTGAATTTCATGTTTACCTCGCCGAATTTCCAGTTTGCCCTGCTGAATTTAGAGTTTGCCCCGCTCAATTTTCAGTTTGCCCCGTTTAATGTCTAGTTTGCCCCGCTCAATTTCTAGTTTTCCCCGCTAAATTTTTGGTTTGCCCCGCTCAATTTTGTAGTTTGCCCCGCTCAATTTCTTGTTTGCCTTGCTAAATTTTCAGTTTGCCCCTCTCAATTTCTAGTTTGCCCCGCTCAATTTTCATTTTACCCCACTAAATTTAATGTTTGCCTCGCTGAATTTTCATGCTTCCCTCGCTCATTTTCTAGTTTGCCCCGCTGAATTTCCACGCTTCCCTCTATCAATTTCTAGTTTACCTCGCTCAATTTTCATGCTTACCCCGCTCAATGTCATGATAGATAGCGTCGTTGAATTTAATGAGTACCACATGAAATCATTCATATCTTTGAAGGCCTAATCCATATAAGCTTTGGTTGTTTATTTGAAATTTTAACGCGTTACTTACTCTTTATTTCCTTAAGCTCTGTATCATCCTCATCTAAAATGGAAAGTGAGTTCTCGGTCCTCTATTATTTAATCGAGTTTTATCTTATGATAAGCTTCCATTGTTTAACGATTCATTGATAATATGTCATTGTATTGGTTTTCAGATAATGGCTATGAGAATCATTTGCTGCAATGGCGGGGAGTTACAATTTGAAAACAAGCGATACTCGTACACGGGTGGAAGTTCAAAAACTGTTACGCTATGTGTCGAGACTACGTACGAGGAGCATCTATCTATAATTTACAGGATTATTGAGAGTAGACCAATAGATTGTGATATTAGGATGCAAGTATTGTATCCTTGCTCAAACGAATCAATCCTTCCAATCGAAATCGAAGACGCGATGGCATGAGAGAGTTCCTGGGAACACAGTTGGAGCATTCGGATAACTTCATCCCTTTAGTTATCGAGACAATGCAACACATTAATAGGACAAATACGTGGACAATGTCACTAAGGAGCATGGCGTGGAATTTGAATATAATACATGTCCATTACAAGTGGGAGTAAGCAACGATCAACTACCCGAGCCATCTCAAACATCAAACGTTGTGACTAGCTAAGTTGGTGGTGCACGTGACCTTAATCTCATTTATGAATATATGGCACCGCATTTAACAACAACAACAGATCTGCCATCATCATCCACCACCCGATCTATACGGGTAAGCGACATTCTGCTTCCAGACATTCCCGAAACGTCAAACTTCATCACTCATCAAGTTCCCGTGCCGTTCGAAGATGCTGCATTCACCAATGCAGAAATGCTGGAATATATGGATTCGTTTGGTGAACCAATCGATATAGCCGTTGGGTAAACGTTTAAGGATAAGAGTCAGTGCTAGTATGTTTTGAGGCAATTTACAATTCGCAATAGCTTCCAGTGTAGGATATTGTACTCAAATTCTACGAGATTCACCATGGTGTGCTTTAAAGATACATGCAAATGGAGGGTTCATGCATATCAGGTGAATGATGCAGGGATATTCAAGATATGGAATTATACGTCAAAACACATTGCAACATGCCATGGATGAAGAGCGATCATCGGCAAGCAAGTAGTAAGTTACCGTTTGATCTGCTTGTTAGCCTCATTGAGTAACGCCTAGGGTTGAGGTGAAGTGATATTATCTTCACTATGCAAGAGAAATATAATATTCTTATCAGTTATAAGAAGGCATGGAAAGCTAAGGAGCTTGTAATAAATCGCGTCATGGGGTCTTATGAAGACTCCTATAATCAACTCCCCTTGTATTTGCATGAGTTGAGGATGGCGAACCTAAAGACGGTGATTGTCGCGCTTGTTAATCAAGAGACTTTCATGTTCGAGAGATGTTTTGTAGCGCTCAGACAATGCGTTCGAAGTTTTCAAAATTCTATGTGGAAGATATTGGCCATTGACGGGACATACTTAAAGGGCAAATATAAGGGTGTTCTATTCATTGTCACGGCCTTAAATAGGGACAATCATATCTTTTTAGTTGCGTTTGACATCGGGGATCAGAGAACAACAGCGGTTGAAATTGGTTCCTTAACAATGCATTAAGGTCTCTTCTGAGTCTTATGATTATATCCGACTTATATAAAGGTTTAATAAAAGAGGTTCCTCAAGTCTTCCCACATGTAATCCATGGCTACTGCGCGTACTATATCTATAGAAATTTGGTGGACGCTTTTAAAGACAAGTCGTTAGAGATGTACTACTAACGGGCTGTGAAGACATGCAGAGGGCTGAATTCGAAACGTTAATGCATGATATCAAAATGGCCAACCCTCCAGTACATGTATGGCCGAGAGAAATCGAGTACGAGAGATGAGCATCTTCACACTTTTCAGAAAAAAGATTCAACTGGTCATTACAAACATATTCAAGTGTGTTAATGCCCTCTTCGAAAAAGCATGTGAATACCCCATTACTAAATTGATAGAGGCGGTAAGATTTAAGATACACGAATTGTTTTACAAGAGAAGAGAATCTGTAGTATCATTTGTAGGTCCGTTGACACCATGGGCGGAGGAATAGTTAAAGGATCTTGTGCACAAGGGGTGAAACGTTCGCTGTCATGCAATTTCTTGAGATGAGTACTATATTGTGGGAGATTATAATGATACAGTCAAGCTTAGTGAGTTTTCGTGTACATGTCGCGAGTTTGATGTGAAGGGGTACCCTTGTATGCATGTCCTGTCAACGTGTATAAATTATAATCTTCATCATTACTCATATTTCTCCCTATTCTGCACGGCACAAAATTATCTGACCACGTATAGCGAATTGGTGTACCCAGTACGTGACAAAAGCGAATGAAAAATTTCAGCGGGCTTCAAGGAGTATTGTGCGCAGATTAAACCCCCATGACAGAGGAGGTCATCTGGATCTTGTGCACGTGAATACCCCTAGTGATGGAAAATTTATTATACTAGTATTATATGTTGATGATCTGTTTATCCAGTCATATCATACGTGAAATCAATATATTAAAGGCTTAATTATCTAGGACATTTGATATGAAAGATACGGGGTTTGCAAAAAGGATTCTCGGCATTGATGTATATAGGGACAAGGAAAGCAGGTTATAGTTGTCTTAAGAGAGTACCTTGAGAATGTCTTGATTAAGTTTAGACTTGATAAGGTAAAACCAGTTAGCACACCTCACATTACTTACTTTTAACTTTCTTCGGAACAATGTCTCGTGTCATATGAAGAAAAACGGTATATTTCTCGTGTCACTACTTGAGCATAGTTGGCAGTCTTATGTAGATCATGGTTTATACTACTAGACTGGATATTTCACATGTAGTGGTTGTTGTAAGGAAATAAATGTCAAACCCTAGTAAACAGTACTGAGAGGCAGTGAAATAGTTACTTCATTACATACAAAGTACGATTCACTATGCCTTGACATTTGATAAATCTGAAGAGAAACTGATAGGCTATGTGGATTCAAACTATGCTGGTAATGTGGACAATAGAATATCGACTTACGGTTATTCGTTTATGTTAAGGGATGGATCGATCAATCGGATGTTGAAGCTTTAGTCTGTGGTTACTCTTTTCACAACCAAAGTTGAGTATATGGCGGTGACAGAAACATTTAAGGAAGTTGTTTATTTAAGATGAATGATGAATGTGTTAGGGCTTCAGCAGGAAGTCGTACCTGTGCATTATGACAATGGAAGTACAATCAATTTGGTGAAGAACTCAGTATATCACTCACGAACTAAACACATTGCTGTGCGTCATCATTTTATCTAGCAAATGTTAGAGGAAGACAGTATTACTCTCGAGAAGATTCACATTAGTGAAAATCTAGCTAATATGCTTCCAAAGTAGTTCCTTCAGAGAAGTTTATGTTTTGGCTCAACTTCTTTGGGCTTGGCAAGGAAGGAATGAAGATGAAACGTGCATATGAAGTGATAATGAAGCTATATTGAAGCTTAAAGATAAGGATAACAACTTCAAATAGTGGAGATGCAAGGTTGAAGTCACGGTGGAGATTATTGATCAGGGTGCCTTCAATCTAGTGCAAATATAGGAATTTCGATTGATCGACAACAACTTCAATTAGATTGAGAAAATTCCAAATTTTCCAATTTATCTTTGGATAGTTTTTGATGTGTTCAATTTATCAAACACTAAGCTCAATTAATTAAGATAATTACATTAAAAAAAATCATTTTTCTCTCTGGATACTTTTTAGCATGTTTGATTCGATCGAATATAGGGTGTCGATCAATTGATGGTTCAATTGACAGTCCACATATTTTGTTTCTAATTTTGTATGTGAGGTTATATATAGCCTTGTTAATAGGGGTTAGGATTAGGATGAACGCGGGGGAGAGAGAGAGGATTTTGAGAAGAAAATTTTTTCTTAAGAGACTACGGTTTTTAATATGCAAGTTGTCAATCTCTTGTAACTTTTAGTTCGTAGTGAATTCATTATTGCTTGGTGCTATGATTTTTTCCCACAAAGGTTTTTTCACGTCAAATTAATGCATTTTCTGTGGTTGCTCACATGTTTCATTTCTCTATTGCGTGTTTGATTCATTCTAAACAACTTTATCAGTAGGTTGGAGGGCCCCACACAGGTAGAAGCAAGTTTTGTTTCCACAATAAAGTGTCCAAAAATCAAAGGCTTAAGATTGTTTAACCAATGAGTTTCCCAATATGACCTTCTGACTGTGAACTAGTGTTAACAAGTTTCACAACTTATTACAATTGAGTTAATGTATGCTAGAAGAACAATTTATGAGTGACCATATATAGAGCATCATATGCACCCAATTTTGTATCCTTTGGGTGAAATCCAGTCTTCTTTTTCTTCAATCAATTACTCATGGTACTAGCAACAGTAAAAAAATGAAGAAAAAGAAGATGATATAGATGAGGTTTATTTATAGAGAGAAAAAGAGTACTATGTGACACAGGTATATATATATGCCTAAAGTTGAGAGATATTTGAAAATCCTAAGATTTCACACCCTACCTTTTCTCTTGAGTTTTAAAAGAGTCTTTTTTGAGGATTTTCAATCCAAATTGAGCTGAAATTTAATATTTTGAGAGATGCAAAATATAATTTAGATTAAAATCCTAAAAAATTCTAAATTTCGAACTGCTAAAAATCCTTGCTACTAAATGACTCATTATGGGGTTTAAATATTTCTTCCCCAGATAACATCAAAATCCGCATAGGTATTTTTTGGATAAGTGGAAAAGCAAACCGAGAAAATAATGTCAACATTTCTAGGAAACTACAAGAAAGGAAATTTCATTTTTTTTAATTATTTTTTTAATTAGATTTTCTTGAAAGATTTCCTTAATTTTCAAATTTGGTGTTAGGAGAAAAGAAAACAAAATTCTCATGAAAATTTTGCTTAAAAAAGGAGGATGACACATGAATGACATTGAAAATGAATTATGGCATGTGTTATCACATATGATACATTAGTACACTGGGAACATTGGCACTTGTGTTACATTTTCATGTGACACATTTGCCCCCCCGGTTGGTCTTCCGTGCTCTGTGGGCCCCACCATGATATATGTGTCTCATCCATTCCATTAATCCATTTTTACAGATCATTTTAGGGCTTGATCCCAAAAATTATAGGGATATAAATCTCAGGTGGACCACACCATAGGAAAACAATAGTGATTGGATATCCACCATTAAAATCCTCCTAAGGCCCATTGTACTGTTTATTTGACATCAAATCTGTTGATTAGGTCATACAGGCCCAGATGAAGGGAAAAAACAAAGATCAGCATGATCCAAAACTTTTATGGCCCCCAAAAGGTTTTTTAATGGTCGACACTCATTCAACACTGTTTCATGTAATGTGGTCCACTTGAGATTGGGATATACCTCATTTTTGGTCACGTACCATAAAATGATCTGGAAAAATAGATGGACGGCATGGATGAAACACATACGTCAATGGTGGGACCCACATAGCACCGACCATCAGCCATTGGCTGGTGGCAAGGGGATTAGCCAATCGGTTTCCGTTTTTGGCAGCCAGCCAAGACGTATCTAT